>JAIPRM010015232.1:0-10272 GCA_025469315.1 Stegophylla sp. TES_Ste_2020
CCGCCGTGCCAATTTATCTGGCAACGACGAAATGTATATGTTTACACTATTAAATAACAGTATCTAACCTACTATTTTATATTTATATTATTAACTTTCTTCTTTATATTATTAACTCCCTCGTTCAAAATCGTCTTATTGAAGAAATGATTTATCGTTTCTTTAAAATTCAATATACCCGTCAAAGAATCCCACCCGTCGTGCGAAGAACACCCATCGTGCGAAGTATATCCCGCTTTCTTATTACCTTATACACACCACGCGCCAGTGCGCAAACATACACGCATGCACACACACAAATTATGTTGTACCTACCCAACATTATTAAATATCACTTTATTAATAATAACCTAATCGCCAATTATTATTATTATATAGTATTTGAAACTTCGCTCAGAATCGTACACCCGACAAGAGAATCTCACCCATCGTGCGAAGAACATCCATCGTGCGAAGAACACCCATCGTGCGAAGTATGTCCGGCTTTTTTTTAAAATTATTACTACATCAATAACGTATATATAATTTTCTAGAATCCAAATTTTCAAATTTGAAATTTTATACTACAATAAAAAAAATTTCAATTTTTTATATAATTTAATAATTTTTTCAAATACTTCATAATAATGGTGATATTATGACTTATTTAACAATATTATTAAATTATTCGTAATTCGTATTCCTAAAAAAATCATAGAAAATGGAGGGATTGACCTTTTTAGAGATTTATGCACTAATATTTTCCTAAAAATCAGATTCACAAAATAATTATTTTGAATTTTTTCTAAAAATTAGTATAAAATTTAAAATTTGAAAATTAGTGTCTTAAATATATATATACGTTATTTCTGTAGCACAATGCTGTCGTAATAATTTTGAAAAAAAAAAGTTAAAAATTTTTAATGGAACAAAAGTTATTGCATTTGTCAATACTCGTAGTATTGGGACGCCCTGTATAGCTTGAGTAAGTAATTGAAGACCACGGTGCAATAATCAGATACGTCCATTTTTTAAAATTGTTCAGGAGACATAAAAAACTGCCTATAAAATTGTTAAGTGAACCAGAACTTAAAAACGGGGTATTATTATTTTTATAATAATAAGATAGATCAACTAAACTCGCTTTCATTGTTATATTAATGAAAATATTTATAAAAAACTAAAAACTTTAAATAATTATTTTATAAATATCCAATTTCAGCTTTGGACGTACCTTTGTAGTAAGTAAATAATTATAACTATAGTCTGCGCTTCGAAAAGTGACAGCCAAAAAGTTACACCCCGGACCACACCCAGTCTGTAGACAATGGTTCTCATTTTATCGCGGTGTTAGTATATCAATAATTAACTATAATTATTATTAAGCTTATTTTTGTTGTATTATTTTTACGTAATAAATAAAAACAAATAATTTGCATATAAACATGGCGTTCAAAATTAAAATGAATATTACAAAAAAAGCATTTTTAGAACATTTGGAATAAGTTAGGAAAAAAGTTTAATAAAAGTACTACATCGAAAAATCTGTTTGGTGCGTGACGGTCAACTGCATTTTTTGTGGAACGGACTATTATACAAAGTGACAAAAACTCCCAGAAGAATGAGGCAATCCACCTGTCACCCCGTCAGATATCCAACACTGGGATATTGTCTTTGCTATACTAAATAATCCATCATCTTAATCATTTTTTTCAAAGCCCACGCTTAGAGGCAATATTTTACAGAGAAGTAGAGAAGAACTTTTTACCTATTTTATTTTTTTTTTAACCATGAAGGGTATGAAGGGTAACAGAGAGTGATGTTTAAAAGAGTGATGGTTAATTAGAGTTTTACTGTACTGTAAAATTAAATTAGTTAATGCTGTGAGGGGTTGATAAAAATTAGCATTATTTTAACATTTACAAACAAACGATTAATAAATTTGAAATACCAATAATATGTCTCTAAGTCTGATTTGAAAATTAATGTAAAATATTATAAAATTATGATTAAAATATTTAAAAATACAGTTAAACTTTAAGTAGGCATGTAAAAATAAAAATAAATGTATTAAAAATAAAAATCATCATAGTATTAATTAAATTATTAGCAAATATTAGTTACTAGCATTTAAAAATTATTAGTATTTTAAATGTAGATAATTGAGTTTGTATTTGTACATCACATATATAACTTTCAACATTTTACCTGAATATGTAACCATTGTTTAAGTATTTTACAATTGCTTTTTTTAATTTGGTCATGTCGGATGCATTGTTAATATTTTTGTTACCTGTAAAACATTTTAAACTTAATATTGTGTTAATTATAATACATATTATTAATAATATTATTTTAAGTTAACAGCTGAAACATTTTATAACCATTTAAACTTTGCTTAAAATCTTTCAAAGATCTCTCGTAACGATCTTGTCTGCTAATATCCATATAAAACGAAGTATTTTCATTAAATAAACGGTCATTTAAAAAATAATTATAATTTCTTATTAGCTTCACATAAAAAGGTGGTATAGTGGATCCTCTAGGTATACCATTGATATTATCTACAAATATGTATAACAGTATTAATATAAACATATTTTTTTCATGTATAAACTTAAAATTATAGAATGATTCTTACCTAAGTAAGAAGAATATTTTTTCCATGATAAGTATGTAGGAAATATTCTTATAAAACCTTGACTTCTTTGATTTTGTTCCATTGTGTTTATTAATAGCCGTTTTTCTTCATTACTGAGATTATTGATATTTATGTTTGTGTTTTTTTTTTTAGGAACATCTGATTTCGGTCTTTGTATATTCCTATAAGTATGATGAATCTTAAAAAAATATCTTTAAGTGAAATACTAATACTTCTATATATTTTACCGGTTAAAGTCATAAACTGTAGGATCAACTATTGGGATACCAATTAAAGTAAATAAATCACATAACATTGAACTTTTAATACGAGAATCAAGTGTCGAATCTATCCCTAATGACGGCGATAAGTTAACTTCAAGCAGCCAAGGTTTCATCTTATCATCCACCAAAATATCAAATCCGTAAAGTTCTGTAAAAAAATATTATTGTAAAAAAATAATGTATTATATAGGTAATTCTTCTGCTTAAATAACACCACTTCTCCTGGCGACAAAGTATAATATTATAGTAAAAGTAAAATTATAGTAGTTTCAAGAATGTAGAATTTAATAATTTAAAAGTATACTTAGGGTTTATTGCTAATTTGTCATAAATTTCTATTTTATAGAACATATTATTATTATTTTTCATGATTTAAATGTTTTATTTACGTAACAAGCAAATTTGTAGTAAACAGGTATAAAAATAAAAAGACTGGCATATTTCACTCCATAGGTATTCTTCATTACTTGGGTGGAATTCTCTTGGTGGGTGGCATTACATTTTAAAGAAACGATAAATTATATCTTCAATAAAACGATTTTGGGTGGAGCTACAATTAATATAAAATAATAATAATCATCGATTAGGTTATATTTAACAAATGTTATTTAATAATGTTGGGCACTTCATAAGTGTATATTTGTGTGTGTGTGTGTCAGGCAAAAAATTCTTTATCAAAAATTCTTTATTGTAAGCAATAAAAATCTATTTCTATAAATTCATAAATCATTAAAAAACCTTTAATTGTAATTTTGATGGTCTTATGGGAATATTTTTGTTTTGAGCTATTTATAGATTTCGCATTTATTTTACAATAGTACCAGATCCATATCCAGTAATTTCAGTGGCATCAGGGGCGGATCCAAGGAGGGGCGATCGGAGCATCTGGTTATCGGGGTTATTATGATCTTATGATAATATTTATTTGTCCCTTATATTATGTCCTTTATAATCCTTGGTTGGAAAATTTCTAACTCTACAGCGCATACTTTTTTTCTATAACTTTTCAATAATTGAAAAAAATTACTGAAATTTCTTCATGTACTTTTAGTTTCCAAGAGGAACGGAAAAGCTATAGTGGTTTTACAATGATGTTTATTTATTTTTCTCTTTTTCTTTCTTATTTCTTTTTATGGTAACACTTTTTCTACATAAACACTTTTTCAAAAGTTTCATACAGCAAGTTTTTAGATTAGGGATCACATTTTGGTGATACTGTAGAGAGGAAAATTTTCAAAATTTTCAATGCTTTTTCTAGAAATAATTAATAGGTAACAGCCAAAAATTGGTAAAAACTACACTTTAGATACGAGATTTTTTTGAAATTAATTTTAGCAATTTAGTAGTTTAATTAAAACTAATACGACTAAAAACTTGTATTTTTTTTACATATTATCAACAATAGAGTTATACAGACGGGAAATTGCTTTTAGAACAATTAGAACAATTGTTGATGATTATAGAATTTAGAATTACTTAATTTATTGTAAGATTTTTAACTAATATCGACACTCATTATAATACAAACTTATAAATAATATTGTGTTCATAAATTTGAAAATGACCTGGTGTATAATAACCTAACCTAGCTAGCGCAATCAATCTGGCTTCTGGCTACAAACTTCGTTCCTCAGTGAAAACTTGGATTTCCACTTACATCTGTGAATTAATTTTTTTAAAAACCAGTATAGAACTATTGGCGGAATAAAAATAAAAAATTTAAGGGGAGACTAAATAAAAAATTAATATTTTATCCCCCCTTATTTGTGTTATGTAATTTATAAGAAATCTGGAGCTGAATTCCCACACCCCTCTATTTCACCTATGTATTGAACAAAATTTTTTCTCACCTTGAGGACACATTGCGTATCAGCTGTTCTCCACAAATTCTCAACTTAAAAAAGCTGGCTAACAAAAATAATTGCAAAATTTCGGATTATATATTATTATATAATACTGTATTTCTTTGATTTAAAAAATAGAAAATTTGTCTACCTTTATTTTATTATTATAAAAATATAAAAATTTTTTTTTCTTTTAGACCTTATTTATTATTTATTTTAATTTTACGGGCCCCAAAAGAAATTACTTGTCGACTCTTGTTCTACAGTATTGAGCAATTTATAAGTATAAATTTCTTGATTATAGAAAACAGCGTTGCAAGTTTGTTGTAAATTTTTAATTCATTGATACCCTGGTAATAAAAGATATGTAGTGGATGGAGTCCCTTACTTCCATATTTTTATTTAATTATTTATGTGTGCTCTAAACATTTCTAAAATCGTCCCCTCCTCAAGGGATCCGCCCTTGAGTGGCGTAATCATGGAGAGGGGGTATGGATATTCAATCCCCTCTCATGAACTTTGTTTTGTGTTTTAAGTTATTTTTCATTAATTTTATTTTTATTGATCGACATGATTCAATAATTATTTTTCTTGAGTTATTTTATGTCATAGTTAATAGTTTAAAAGAAATTTGTATTTGGCTTGATTAGGATGTTTTATCGGAAGCGTACCGATTGGTATGTGCCATAAAACGACTAGGGTTTAATATTAGGCTTAAATATTGGTAAAAATGTAGAATATGTGTTTAATATTAAGTAAATTTCTTCAGGCGTAGAATATAGATTTGGATTTGGGTTAAAGCTATTCAAATAGCTTAAACATGTCAAATTTAAATACAAACTCAAGATTATATGCAGAAAGTGAATAAAAATGTATTTTAAATAATGTTAAATCTTAATGCGATTCCTTAGATATTAAAATTTCTATTTTTTTTTTACGGCTAATAAGTAAATTTGTCGGAAGATTAATATAGAATTTCTTTATTTATTCCACTTTCCACTTATAGATCATTTTTTATATCAATTAAATAAGCTAATTTTATCTCATAGATTTTTACTTGAAAAAAAATTTGAACTTTACTTTACTCCTATTCAATAATATACTCTAAACAAATAAAAAATTACTTGGCTAGTTGAAATGTGCCAAGATAATTTAGATTGTAGTGCGTTATAGCAATTATGGGTGAAATTAAAATATTGCCAAAAAACTTAAGATTTTCTAAAAAAATGTTATTAACGCATTTCAAGAATGAAATACAACAATTTTTCTATCTATTTTTATACTTCTGCAGAATTTAGCAACATTAAAATTCTTACTAATGAACTAATGTCTTTTTTGACATTAGAAAGACTGAAAACATATTTGTGAGATAACCACAACATAAATATATTTAGTTCTTCATTTAGTTGATAAAGGTAATTGAGATTTAATATATACGTTACTTCTGTACAAAAATTACGGATTAAATTATTATTTAAAATTAAATTTACTTTTAAAATTATATCTGATTATTAAATCGAATTCGCATTGAAACTCACATATTAAATCATGTACAATATATATTTTTTTTTGCATCCGAATTAACTACAAATCATAATTAATTCGAATGAATGTACATTTAATCATCGTTTAAAAACCCAAAACACCTGAATTTTTATTTAACACCTATATAATAATTTTTAGTTGGAGGTGTGCTTAAGGTGAAAATGAAAAAAATCGTAAATAGAAAGGAAAATCAATCGGGATTCTTTGACACTCAAAAACTAGCCGATCCGAAAGTTTGTGAAACATTCCAAGCAAACATATTTAATAAGATAAAAAAGGATCATCAAGAAATTCATCTTAGAAATGAACAAGTAATAACAGTTTTGATTTTTGATATTTAGATTTGAAAATTTAATATGATCTCGCTCACAAATATATCTAATTGATTTGAAAAAATCTCGAAAATCGTAAGTCAACTTTTTTTTCTTTATATATTTGAAGTTAGAATTTTGATTAAATTTGTTAGTTTTACCTAAAATTATACACTTTAATGTAAATAAAAGAAAATTGATTCAACCGATCTTTTTGAAACTTGGTACATAATTGGACAATTTTATTGCAAATATTTTGGTGCAATAAAATTTCTTACGGAAGAACAATTAAACATTTTACAAGGGCCTGATTGAAAAAAAACTGGAGAAAATACGGATAAATTTTGTAGTGTATTTCTAATTAACAGGTTGGTAGGCAATGTTTTTTTGCTATCTTACGTATTTTTCGACGCTGGGTACGATCGTGTAAATTAAAATCCACATATTTCAATAGTTTTCTAAATATTATATTTTGAAAATTCAATATTTTCAGTAATTATATTAAATATCTACTATTTAAACGGTTTTAAACGCTGTTATTGTGGCGTACTGATTACGTATTAGTTAAATGTATTAGTAGATATTATAGTATTAGTTAAATATTAGTACTAATTATTATATAGTGAATTAATGTTTATTCGCGATAATTAGAGTCTCTTTAATTTAATTTATTATAATGTTTATATTTTATTGTAATTTGAAATTATTTATGGAATATTTATTAGGTGTAGGGAAGTATATAAAAAATCAATTTTCTTTTTTCGTTAATGATGTAGATATGTAACAAAATTACTTTTAGTTTAACAATTAAGTTCAATGCGTATATATCAGTATAATATGTTATTAAATTATTAATAATTAATATCTGTTAAACATATTGAAAATTACGATTATTGTATATTAAATAAAACTCAATTCAGAATCGTTTTATTAAAGAAATGATTTATCGTTTCTTTTTAAATTCAACACATCCGCCATGAGTATCCCACCCGAGGTGCGAAGAACACCCCAAGGTGCGAAGTACACTTTTTTCAATTACTAACTTACATTGCTTACTTATTTATTAGTTAAATTAAATACACGTTTATTATTAATACCTAATTAATAAAGCACAAATTACCAAAACAATTTTGATTGTGAGGTACAAAGCAATTGATTGCTGGTAACATTTGAGCAGTTGCACTCATTATTGTTTTTATTATAATGTCTTCAATTTCATTCATTAAAGATTCGGTATTAATAAGGTACTCTTCTCTTAGGTGGTTCAAGAGAGCGCTCATAGACCACTTATGGCCAACATTTTCTCGTTCAGGATCTGAATTTCTAAACGATAACAGGTTTTATATTTCAAAAAAGAAACATTATTAAGATTATTATTATTATTATTATTATAAGTAACAAAAGTTAATATAACCTAAATGATACACTAGATGGTAAATTCAATATTAAATAATCAAGCAGCAGTTTTTTTAACGTAATATTTTATACAAAATAATAAAATTACTAGAATGTAACAACAGAATGGATTAACTTACTAAAACCTTCGCAATGGAAAGGTTTTAAAATATAATACAAATATTTCTTGTAAGAAAGCGAGAGATTTTACCTCAAACACTCCTATACTAGTGAACAATATTAGATAAAAGAATTGTAAAAGTAGGGTGTCCGATTATTATTATTTATATAATATTATATGTATCATATTTGTACTTGAAAATGATTAATTTATAACATGCAAGTTTTTTTCATGATAAACAAAACCGTATTATAATCAGTAAGTATTAAATGTTAAATGACATTGTTAAATCTGATTGATTTTAAAGCAAATATATTCAAAAAAGTTCTAATGATGAACAGACTTCATTGGTATATTTGGTACCTAATGAACATGTAATATTATTTACTTCGCCACCTGGGCCTCATCAGGGCATGGAACGTTTTACGTGATCTTTTTGACGCAATGACGCCATATAATACAATTGGAACACCTCGTTATACATTATTACTCTGTATTAATTAAAACTAACTTAGTGCTATAACGTAATATAAAATTAATTAATGCATCTTCTTTTTATTTAAACCAAAAATGTTTAAAACAATATGAATTAGATTTATTATATAAGTAAATTTTCTAACTCAAATATTGAATCAAATTAACATTTCAAAAATATTTTTCGGTTTTAGATTTTAGAATAATAACGTTGTGTCTATTATATTATATTATATGCACAACAATAATAATCCAAGTAGTTAAAAAATAACTAGGACCGATAATTATATGCCCTAAAAATCTATAAATATGTATGCAATAATGCCCTATAAATTAATGCTCTAAAAAAAAAATAAATAAATAAATAGAATAAATTCTAATGTTTTATTTTCAATCAAATGGTTATTTTATATATATAATAGTAAAAATATATTTAACTATTGATCAGTGGCGCACACAGAATTTTTTCGGGGGGGGGGAGGGGGGGATTATTACAAAATTTAAATCAACGGAACGCATGTCCTATGTTATCTACATGACCATTAGATCGCGTTGTATGTAATCTTTGTTTTCCAGTTTCCACTCTTTACTAGTTTGGCTTTTTACGTGTTATTTTTCAAGAAAGGATCTAAAGAAAATCTTTTTGACCAACCTCTTAAATCAGTAATTTATTATTACAATTTACAATTATGACATATGAACGACGATCGAGGATACGACTCCCTCCGCTAGCCGACCGCTCTACCAACTTAATGTGTAATGTAGGGACATTTTGGCTTGATAATCCTAAAATGCATTTATTTTATATTGTGTAAGTACCACTCTACACTCTAGTACAATGCATGGCATGGAAAAAAAACGAAAAAAAATTATTGTGGGGAAGGCAACTACTTGTAGATAAAATAGGTAATATAATAATAATAAGTAATAATAAATAATAAGTACAAGTAGGTGATATGTAATTGTAATAAATGCGGAAGCGAACAGATACGTTTTTCCGTGTAGATAACATACGACGCGAGTTCCGAATCAACCAATTTTTTCGTTAAAAATCACATATACTATTAACTACAAATTGGCCACCGTAACAACAATTGACTCCTGAAATAACATCATATATTAAAAATATAACAAAATTATTTTATTTACCAATCACTTAAAAATTATGGATATTTTAAAACCTAAGGCAAATCAATGAATGTCATGAATATTAGTGAAAATCGTTTGTTTTTGATGCTTTGGAAATGTGTACTTTCTTTGTCTCAGAAAAACTAAAATAATCTAAGATGATAATTCAAAGAGCAACACGATTTTTATCTATTTTTTTTTTTTAAACGTGTTTCAGGAGCTTTTTTAAATGATTTAACATTTTCATGATTCTAAAATACTTTTAGAAAAAATTCATCAAGTATTTGATACTCGCAGGTTACACTCATTTGGTGCCGCACACCATCGTCACTACTATCTTTGCAAATCAAAAATATCCCTCTATTTCATATAAAAAAACTTACCTTGGAATTAATAGTTTAAGAAAAAATGCACTTAAATAACAAAACAAAAAAGCGGACATACTTCGCACGATGGGTGTACTTCGCACGACGGGTGGTATTCTCTTGACGGGCGTATTAAATTTTAAAGAAACGATAAATCATTTCTTCAGTAAAACGATTCTGAACGA
>JAIPRM010015233.1:0-10272 GCA_025469315.1 Stegophylla sp. TES_Ste_2020
ATAGAAAATCCTATAAAAAAGATTTTGACGTAAGAAAATTTTGAAAATGTGAAAAAAAATTTTGGACATTTTTCTAACATTTTTTTTTTTATATTATTAACTTCCTTTGTTCAGAATCGTTTTATTGAGGAAATGATTTATCGTTTCTTTAAAATTTAATACGCCCGTCAAGAGAATACCACCCGTCATGCGAAGTACACCCATCGTGCGAAGTATGTCCGGCTTTTTATTTACGTAAATTATACGTATATATTTAACTCACTGGGACAAGGACTGAAACTATATTTATTAATTAATTTTATTGTTTTGTCGAAAAGATTAAAAAAAAAAAAAATCTGAATGAAGCCATTTTATTATTTATTTTTTTGAAAAATTTAGATGTTTTAATATTTTGTCTCCATTAATGTCGTGATTTTTAATAATTTTTTTAACATCCACAAAAATTGCGTACGATCGAGAGTTGATGTGCTCTGTATTTTTTCTCTTTCTTTTTGGAATTTCTTAGATGATATTTTATTGGCTAAAAATTTGTTTCAATAATGATTTAAAATAACCAAGTTTTTATTTTACAATTGTTTTTATTTTTGGATTTTTTTTTACGTTTTAGGTCATTTTCAGATATTGGTTATTTTAAAGTCATTTTTCTTACTTACCACTATAGTTAAAAGAAAATGATCGATTGTATTATTTTATTCTTCTAAAATATCACTTTTTGTATGTTTAATAACGCATTTTTAGAAAAACCCCAATATTTAATCATATTATCTTTCATTATTCGTCAAATAATAATCTAGATACCTTTTTCTATTACTGATAAAGCAGCTTCAAGGCTCGGTCTTCACGACAAAATACAATGAACAATAGATAAATTTTATGAGCGATATTTAGGTTAAAATTGCTGTTTAAATGCAGTTAATAGAGAAAGAAATGATGTTAAAAACAAATTTATCATTAAAGACTGTACTTGGGAAAAATAAAGGGTCTTAAGTATCGATGTCAATTATATCAATAATTTTTAATTACAAAGAAGTTCCTGATCTCCACAGTTAAGAAAATTTGGTTAATTTAAAATTTGCTCCAATTACGTAAGTGGACGAGGGGAGACCTTTTTCTAAGTATAAATATTTACAATGCGATAAACGTTGTTTGTTTAATTTTGGCAATATCAAGCATGCTCTAATAGTATATTGTACATATATATTGGATAACATGTAAGCTTCTATTTAAGATATGTATGTTTTTAATTATTGGTTAAAATATTGTATTTACAATAGGTATATATTATATATATATATATTTTTTAATAATTTCAAACCTTTATTTGTATTTTTTTAAGGCTATATTTGCATTTTTTAAGCCATTAAATTTCAAGCTCTTATTTTTTCTCATATTATTATTTGTTGAGCTACAAATGATTGAATAAGATCAACAAATGTTACGAGATAAATTTTTTGATCATTAAGTTATGAATTATGGTATAAAAAAAAGGAGAAACAATTTTGGCTAATTTTTAAAACTTCTTACAACGTTTAATGTGGTTGATTAAAATATAATAAATATATTTTTAAAATATTTTCAAGGGTACAAAATTAATCATTGAAGTAAGACAAGTATGTATAGTAGAAGTCACGATGATATAATTAAACATAATAAAGTTGGAAGAAATATTTTTTTATGACCTATTTGACCGTCGAGGTTTA
The DNA here is from genome assembly GCA_025469315.1 of Stegophylla sp. TES_Ste_2020. Classification (NCBI taxonomy): domain Eukaryota; kingdom Metazoa; phylum Arthropoda; class Insecta; order Hemiptera; family Aphididae; genus Stegophylla; species Stegophylla sp. TES_Ste_2020. Next base: position 1,701 of record JAIPRM010015233.1, read on the forward strand.
TCTTTAATCGAAACCTTGAAATACGCTAATCAAAAGTTTTTGAATGGCATAATCATGATTTTTATCGTTTTAAAATTTAAAATTACGTTTGCATTGAATCACACCGTGCATTTACGAAGTCATAATATAAGTTATAACTGGCATTTCAATCAATCGTATAAATAATAATATTAATATCAGTAATTATAACTCATAATTTATTATTAATATAAATCAAAATGGCTCTCATTCGGTCAGTTTTTGTTTTAGAACCAAAATTTACAGGCTAAAACAAAATTACCTACCCGTATTCATTAACAAACATTGAGATTAATAGGGATGAATTTTTTTTCAAATTTGAAATAACTGTCCCGTGTATTGAACTGTTTTTTCACAGCACATGTTTGGGCACAAAATAAAGCAAAAGCAAAAAAAAAAAAAAAATGGTTATTTTAAAGTTTTTTTTCCAAACTCAGCGGGTGTTATTGATTTACAAATGTTGGTAATCGTATTTATGAAATTGAATATAATTTTAGATTCTGAATTAAATGAAGAAGCTAGTGTTTTTACAATGATGTTTATTTATTTTTTTTATTTTATTATTTTATTTTTTCTGTGTACAATTTTTCGTATAGAAATACTTGTCCAAAAGTTTCGATCAATAACTTTTTGAAACCCGATTCGCCTCTAGATTGTACTTTAGAAAGGTCATTTTTTGAATTTCTCAACTCTTCAATGTTTTTTTTTGAAAAACTACCCAAAATTTGACAAAAACGACTCGAAAACCATAATTTTTGATCAGAATTTTATGAAAATTTAAACATAGATAGAAAATCCTATAAAAATGATTTTGGCGCAAGAAAATTTTGAAAATGTGAAAAAACATTTTGGACATTTTTTTTTCTTATATTATTAACTTCCTTCGTTCAGAATCGTTTTATTGAAGAAATGATTTATCGTTTCTTTAAAATTTAATACGCCCGTCAAGAGAATACCACCTGTCGTGCGAAGTACACCCATCGTGCGAAGTATGTCCGGCTTTTTATATTTGTATTTCAATTCGTGTACAGCATATTTATTTCTAGTCAATATTATTATTTAGAATAACTTTCTATTTGTTATTTTTTCGTTTACGGTACAAAACATGAAACATAGATATGTATATCGTTAAAAGGCTGATAGAATTCGCTTCTCAGCTTACTTCGGCGGACGAAAAGTTAGCGAAGTATTTTATTGAAAGCACGTGTAGAATATTTTTAAGTTTTACTCGAAACTTCTTATGATTCACAAAGTGTTAACTGAAAGAGAAAAAAAAACGCACACACCTTGCGTAAGTCCAATAGGTTCTTCGATCCACATTGAATCTAAAATAGCAAAACGTAAAAATTCTCCGGGGGTAAATAAAAAAATAATACCCCTTGTTCGCTGTTATTGCATGTCACTCGGAAACTATTATACGAAGTAATGGATGTGAAAAGAAAAATTTAAAAAACATTCGTGTTAACGAAAAAAAAAAAGTTAAAATAAGGAATTCGTTTTACAACACGTTTTTTGAATGAAGGAGGATGCAAATAATGGTGACAGATAATAACTTTTTTTTTCATATCGTCCGTAGTTGAAAAATAAGAAAAAAAACCTGTCCTCATTCAGTTTTTCTTTTTTTGAAAGCCGTTGACGACATGTGTATACACAGGGATTGAAAATTATTGAAAAAATTACGAATAAAATCGGGTAATGTTCAACCGCTTTTGGAAAAATATAAAATTTTGGAAATATATAGTTTTTTAAAAGTTTTTCTAATACTGATTATAAAAACCGAAATTAAGATGATTATTTATAAAATTATTAATTTTCTTTTACAGAAATTGTCGAATTGCTCTCTTGAAGTTTGGCTTACCGTACGAATTTTTACAAGAGTTGACATTATTACCACTTAAATTACTAATATAATCCAAACAATGGCAAGTTTATTTTCGTTATTAGTTTATATTTTTGTAACATATTAAATGCATTGTTTTTAGGGTATACTTTGTTAAATTTGGTTGAAAATCTATATTTTGAAATATTTCACCGTTTTCGATCGAATGTTTTGTTGCTTTTCTATATTTTTAAAAGCGCTGAAAGGTGACCTTTCTTAAGTACCGAGCGAAAGAAATGCCTGATCCAAAAAAAAAGGCTGATAAAACCTTTTAGATGAGTTTTACCACTTAAAATGGCGATAAAAGATATACAAAAATCAAACATCGTTGAAAAAGTCAATACGCATTATTCTTCACTTCTTTAAAATGTATAATATCTGAAGAGTTTAATGGAAGTCTTTCCGGCGGTGCAAGTCTTTCTCGCGTACCAAACGTGATACTCGTTTCACTTATTTTCCATCCTTGAACTAAGGTGACCTGATACGAAGTCCTATTTTAAACAGGATTGCCCTGTTTTTCACAATTTAGTGTTTTGTTTTTTCACCAGAGTTAAATAAGATGTATTAAATTCCGTTTTCCTGCTTTTTTTTTTTACCGTTTTCTCGTCAAAAAGTGATTTTGGTGACTCGATAAAATATCATCTTTAATATAGATTTTGCTTAAATTATATAAAAAAAAAAAAAAATATGACTGTTTTTAATTCAGCTTCATTATTTGCAGAATAGGAAAAGATAAAATATCAGCGTGTAAAATATTAGAAAAATTAAAAGAATATTTTAGAAAAAGAAGAATTGTTTCGCTTTTTAAATTGTGTCGGTCTTACATTGTTTGAAAAAAAAAAAGTTTACGATTAAATGAATTGAAAATATTTCTCTCCGCATGCGAAGATCTTCAACAAAATACAAGTTAATTTGTGAAAAGGTTAGTAATTATTTGATAAATAATGACGAAGCAAACTTTTTAAAAATTCACAAACACACAGTACAGACGATGAAGAGAAACTGTGGGAAATTTTTTTAATAATTTTCTTCTTATGTCAATTTATTAACAAATCAGAACAACTTTTTCGTTGCATAATAATTGTGATACTTTAAGCGACATCTTTCGGAAAATCACATAACGTAAGTTCATTTTAAGGTAATTTCATCGCATAACCTTCCGTTTCAATGGTGTATCACTAAAACGACGATGAAATCATAGATGGCGCTGTCGTTTACGAAATAGACGGCATGAAGTCAATGAGAAAATGAGGGTTTATAGTTTTTGATTTTTACTTCGGATTTTGCTAAAAAAATTTGATCAAGTAAAATTTTTGATATATAAGTTTTATGGTTAATAATATTACCGTCGTTTATTATTAAAGAGTATTCGCATAATTTATTGAGTTTATAATCCGTTTTTGTCATTGGTGTAATTTGGAGGGATGGCTGAGAGCGGACAACTGCCCAACGATGAAAAATTAAATTTAAATAAAAATGTTATTCTCGAAACTTTGTACTTAGTGTCTTCTATGCCTGTTTCATGTTTGAAAATATTATAAATTACTTATATTTATAACTAAATTGTTATTTTTATATCATATAACATTATATTTTAATAATTTAATTTAATCGTGTTATTTAAAATATATTGAATTAAAATTATTCTAAAACTGTTCCTTGTTTTTCTTTTTTTTTTACTGAGTGGAGTGGTTGCGAGAAGAAGCTAGTGTTTTTACAATGTTTATTATTTTATTTATGTGTACACATAAATAAAATAAATTTATTAGGAATTATTTATAAGCGAATAGTTTAGATTTTGTTCGCGATTTTTATCGTACACCTGCATTGTAACTGTTCACCGATCAGTAAAATTTTAAACGAATTCAAAGTCGCGTTTTACCCATAATCCCTTTGCCCCCGTCTCTCTCGACTTACGATCATGTGGCATATTTGATATTTCTTTTTATGAGAGGGATGATACATTTTTGGTAGTTTTTATTTGCTGTAGCAACATTTGTTTTTAGTTTCAAAAAATGACCTCCTTGAAGTGCATTGTCATCGAAATTCTCTACTGGAAACTTTCCCCGAGCATTCAAGCAATAATATATAATTCATATAAATAAATAAACATCATACTGTATTTTTATTTTTTCCTCTATTTAAAGAAACACTTTTTACGTGAAATACTTGTTCCAAAGTTTCATACTGTAGCTTTTTAGATTATCACTCATTAGAAATCGCACTCAAATGTTACTCTTTAAAGAGGTCATATTTTAAAATTCTAAATAATTTTCCCAGATATGAGGAAAACCTGTCGTAAAATGTAGTGCCATTAATGAGGTTTGCATAAAATTGATTTTATTTATTTCGCTATAACTCCGAAACTAATAAGACTAGAAACTTAAAAATTTTCACATAATATTATCAAAAATACTGTTATACAAATGGGATAAAAATTTGTCTCCTTTTAATTTATAAATATAGCATATTAGAATATTAGGTTGAATTCTTGATATTATAAGCTGAAAATTTAACGTAACCCACTCACAAAATATATGTCTAAGTAACCTGACAAAAAATACCAAAATTCGATCGGTAACTTTTGTCGTTATAACTGTTTTTTTGCAAGAATTTGTATAAAAATAGTCATTTTTATGTATAATAAGGACATTTTTTTTTCAATAAAAACTTTAAAAGTTTTAAAATTTAAACTACTTTTAAATTTTGTTTTTACCAAAAGATTTCTCACTCATTTTCGTTACATTCTATGGCATAATTTTCATGAAAAAGATAATAATTAAAGATATTGACCAGACTTTATCCTCAAACTCAATTTTCATATTATTTTAATCATTGACCGTAACATATATATTATTATGTAAAAGGGTTAAAAAGTTAATAAAAGCCGATATAAAATTAATAGTAAAATTTAGTTGTAATTTCACGGTTCTAAATTCTACTGATGAGCTATACTATCGGCTTGGTTTACCTGCTGTGAACACTTTGAACGCCTTAACAACGTCGATGTGTTATGACTTGCAATATACTTGGCAACATTTTTGTGGCGCACAAAACAGAATAAATAATAATTACTGCAATATAAAACGATTGAATGAATAATAATTGAAAAAGACTCGTCGTTTTGAACTCATTTAAATATTACTGACGAGTACAGAGAAAATATGCAAACAGCCAAAGTGAAAAAGGTACCTACGTCAAGTCCGGTTATGAGTATTTTTTTTTTTTATAACTTAAATTCAAAAGTAACTTTATTTTAATAACTCGCGTTATTTTTGTTTTATAAAGTATAATTTTATTTTAGCTTGATTATTTTGTTAAAATTCAACTTATTTCTATAAATCAATTTATCAATTTTTCGTTTATTGAACCACCTACGTAGCACTACAAAGTTTTCACAACTTAGAAAAAGAAAACATTCTTACTTCTTACAACCACTACTCTGACTTGTTGAGAATTGTTGGAAAGTATTTTAAAAGTTATTAGGCTCTAAAGGTTGTAGTGCCAGATGATTCATATGAAAAAAAAAAATCAACACATATTTAATAAACGTTAATTGGACATTGTTTATAGACAATTGTCGTTCCAACAACTCAGAATGGAGCTTGTTGGAGTGTTTTTTCTTTTTTTAGCCATGCCAATTTTCAAATGTTTCATGCTGATTAATGAATCATATGATAACATAAATATTGTTTTTGGACAAAACCGAGTCATATTTTATACGCGAATATTTTTACTATTCATAATATTTTTTTCTGTACAAAGGAAAATTTTGAAAATGTAACTTTTAAATTTTTGGTTTGACTTAGTTGTAATATATGAAAAATGAAATGTGTACCTTAACTAAATTATTCAAATGCATTGATATTTTAAATTAAATAAATAACTAATTTTTATCTCACCAAAATACCGAAATTACAACGTTTAATTTTAAAAAAAATATTACATTTAAGTTAAATTTGATTTGAATAAAACAAGCAAATTTAGTATAAATAATTCTTATACTTAAAACATAAAATTCTCGCTCAAGTAGCTTATATAAATAAGTATTTTTGGCTACAAAGATTTACTCTGATATATAGTTTATTATCATGTATTATACTCGAAGATAACATAATAATTTATAGGTATTACTTCGGTATAATTTGATATGAGTCCACATAGTAGGACGTCATCTAGTAAGTCTGAGAATCTAATTAAAGTCGAAAGTAAACTTTACTCTATTGTTTTGGCCTCTGCGAAACCGAACTTTGGAAAAACAGAAACACTGGAAAGAAAATTAAAAAGAAAAATTCCTCTCGGTTCTTTCAAATTAACGAATTACATTATTTTAATTTTGACTGATGACTACCTACTGTTACTTTAGTGTACGGTTTGACCTTTTAATGTGCGTTGAATTATTAAAAAGGTTTTTCCGATTCTACGAGTTTCTACGAATTTTAGTTCTAAAGAGTAAAAAAAATGACTCTTTTTCGAATTAAAATTTCAAGCATAAAAAAGTATATTCGGATCAGAGTTCGTGCTTACAGGCAAATATCTAAAACACGCAATTTACTTTGATAATGGTATTTTTTTATTTTTTATTATTAAGTAATTTACTAAGATTTAAAACAATTTAAATTATCATTTATTAAAATAAAGGGTTGTTTTATTATCATTGTGAATGTTTCTAATAAAATCGAATTATCGGAAGTCGAAATCATAGTGGTAAATAGAAACCCAATGAGAAATAAAAATAAGTTTTATTCTGTTTTACTTTTGATTAAAAAAAATATTTTTTAACTATTCGATTCTTACAATAATTATTATTTATTATATTCTAATATTTCTGTGTAAGTATTAACTTCAAGGTGATATCACTGTTATAGTTTATAACTTTTTAAATTATAATATTTTTCATAATTTATAATTATAATTAAATTAACCCCTTATAATTTATTCGAATAGTGTTGTACGTTAAAGATCTCTAGTGTGTTTAGTTTGAAAAAACTTCTTAAATAAAGAAACCAGACATAATTCACACCACTGATATTCTTCGCTCCTCAGGTCAGATACTCTTGATGGGTGTGTAAAATTTTAAATAAACGATAAATCATTTCTTCAATATGACAATTCTGAACTAAGGAAATTAATAAAGAACAATAATAATCGTCATTTTCAACACACCCACCAAGAGTATCTGACCCGAAGAGCGAAGAATAGCCTTGAATATATACATATATTCAAAACTTAATTGCACCTAAGTATTTATAATAAAATTCTTTACCTATGTATCAAGTTTTATAATGATTGGGTTGATCAAATTTCGTTTTATATACGCTAAAGTGTGTAATTTTAGGTAAAACTTAAGAATTTCGTTAAAATGCTCATTTCAAACGGTTATTGAGATAAAAGTTAAGTTTAACTTCCAAGATTTTTGTAAGTAAGATCATATTAAATTTTAAAATCTTAATATCAAGAATCAAAAATTTTATAGATTAAAAACTTACAAAAAACGTAAATTTTAATATTTTTAAAATGTTATACTCAACTCAAAATTGATCAAATGATTTTGAAATTTTTGTGAAGTGTTTTCGTGACCATTTTTAGTTTTTGGTGAACGTTTTAAGTTTCTAACTACATTGTTTTTGAAGTTATGTTAAAAAACATATTTCACTTTTATGAAAATTCTGGTAATAGCATATTTTTATGCCTATAATTGTAGTGGATTTCCAAACTCATATTACGATTTTCATAAGACCCAACGTTTTAGGTATAGGATATTTTGTTAGGGATTTCTTCGTGATTAATTTTGAAGCTTAAATCATTTTCGAAATAATATTACAAAAATATTAAGCGCTGAACGCCCACCGTAAAATAATTCTTTCTTGATAAAGAGATATGCAAAACGTACATACGCATTTTTTAAATTTTTTAAATGCTCATTTTTTTTCAAGTTAACTCGGGTCGTATATTACAGTAATAATTAGGATCATAAATTACGCCAACGAATGAAACGTGTGGTTTAGAGTACATAATAATGTAAGTATTTAATTGTTATACACTTCTGCACGGCAGCGCAGACGGTTAGAAAAAAAAAAAGCAAACGGATAAAAATCTTTTATAAAAAGCATCTCGTAACTCCTTTGTTCGGTTAATTTGTATTGTTAAGTAAGTATAACTACTCACGAAGATACGTAAATTATGATGTTTTCATTAACATAGCGGCAGTGTCTTTTAAATTCCGAGTGGAGCGAAAAATCTAGTGTTTTTACAATGATGTTTTTTTTTTTTTTTTTATGTGTACACGTTTTCGTATAGGAATACTTATACATCAGTGGTTTTTTTGTAATATTTAAGTTATTATATTACTTTTTAGATTCTGAACGAAATGAAGGAGCTAGTGTTTTTACAATGATGTTTATTTTTTTTTCTGTGTACAACTTTTCGTATGGAAATACTTGTCCAAAAGTTTCGATCGGTAACTTTTTGAAACCGGATTTGCTTCTAGATGATACTTTATAGCGGTCATTTTTTGAATTTCTCAATTCTTCAATTTTTTTTTTTGAAAAAAATACCCAAAATTTTACAAAAACGACTCGGAAACCATCATTTTTTGATCCGAACTATATCAAAATTTAAAAATAGATAGAAAATAATACAAGAAAGATTTTGGACATTTTTCTAACATTTTTT
>JAIPRM010015234.1:0-10272 GCA_025469315.1 Stegophylla sp. TES_Ste_2020
CAAATCCGGTTTCAAAAAGTTATTGATCGAAACTTTTGGATAAGTATTTCTATACGAAAAGTTGTACACAGAAAAAAAAAAATAATAAACATCATTGTAAAAACAAAAGGCCGGCGATACTTCGCACCGTGGGTATTCTTTTACCCCTCGGACGAGGACGTGCTTAGATTTTAAAGAAACGATAAATAATTCATTCAATCAAACGGTTCTGAGAGGAGCTTTCGTTACCGACGTTAAAAATAGAGTTAAAAAATAAACATTAATTGACTATTGTGCGTTACCACGAATACAACATTGAATAAATTTTAAAACGGTTGCTATCAAACTTTCAATAGTAGCTAAACAATATTAAAGTGCAGTAAAATGATGTCAAAACACATTTACTGCCGTTTCAACTTATCTCACTAAAGTACCATTTAGGGTAGAATTCTGAATCAAAAAGTTGTTGGTTGAAAGTTTTGGACATGTATTTCTATATGAAAAAGTGATTACAAAAGGAGAGAAAAATAAAATAAAAATTTACATCAGTGTAAAATCATAAATTTCTCATCTTAAATAAATTCGGCTAAAATAGTAAAAGGTCTCCTGATTCATTTTATTTGATTCCATCGAATTTAGTTACAGAGTGGTGTGTAGAAACTAGTGTTTTTACAATGTGTTTATTTTTAATACTTTATTTTTAAATTACTTTTTTTTTATATACTTTGTAATGTGGTCCAAGGTTTTATTTTATCTCGTTATGCATGAACTTTGATTAAATGGGTCGAATTATCGATATAACTTTTTAGATTCTGAGCGGAGCAAAGAAACTAGTGTTTTTACAATAAAGTATATTTATTTCTTTTTATTATTATTATTATTATTTTCTTCGAAATTCAATACACCCACAAGAGTATCCCGTCCAAGTAGTGAAGAATACCTCAAGGTGCGAAGTGTGGCATTTTTTTCCTGTGAACACTTTTTCATAGATACAAATATACTTGTCTAAATGTTTCGGCCAGAAACTTTTTGAATCAGAATTTTCCGTTAAATGGTACTTTTGAGAAGTCATTATTCGAAATTCTCAATAGTTTTCCAACATTTAGGAAAACTACACAAAATTCGACAAAAGCGCCTTTAAAACTTTTTTTTAATCAATTAACTTTATGAAAATTTAAAATATAACTAGGTAGACTATAATATGAAAAACATTTTTATTTCCGCATCATTTATTTTTATTTTTTACATGTTTTAGGTAATAATGGGATGTAAAACTGGCTGAGTAAAAAATAAATTGTTTTTTTTTTTTAACAATATTAAACTATCATTTTTTAATTAAGATTTTCTTGAATAAACTAAATCTTCGCTCTGAATCTTTTATTGAAGAAATTAGTTTATTATAAAATTGAACGCGCCGACCAAGTCTCATCCTAGAATGCCGGAAAACTTTTACAGATGTCAGTAATAATAATCAGTGGCCTTCAAATGCTTCTACTGCTCCTGAGTCCTGAATGCACATAATATATCCATAATATGTTTCCCTAATATTTTAATATATAATATTGGGTTAGGTTAACACATATTATATGCTACCTTTTTTTTTAACATAATTATTTAGAGTTAAACTAATAATTCAAAGAGTTTAGTTGTTATTCTTAATTAATATCGTTTTAAAATATTTTTTTATTATTTTATAAATTATGTTTATAATGCCTTTTCATTAAGGACAGCCTTCAAATAACAAAAGAAAAGTTCAACATTTTGCTACAAAACGTCTTTGAAATTATAATGATGTAATTTAATATTGCACTTGCTTATCATAAATACATATTTACTATACTAGCTTATACTATTATTATCATCCAATGTAAAGTACAAAATATTTTATAAATCAAAACAATAAATTCATTGAGCAACTAATTAATGGGTTATGTAACAAATATTTTTTTTTGAAAAAAAATCTAGTAAATTTTGACGAATTGATAAAAAATAAAATTTTATTATCAATTTAAAAGTAATATCCGAAACCAATGTAGTATGTAGCTATCATATTAATATACTCGCTAATCTACTACTTAAGAATCTAAAAATGTAATATTTAATCCATTATTTAGTATATTATTACTTAGTATATAAGTTATAGAATTAAGAATTTTAATAAATATCCCTTGCATCTTTTTTGAGGGAGGGGGGGAGAGGATTGATTTGCTTGATAAATAGTATAACACTCATTTTCTGTTCTCAAAATTTCGGTAACATTTTAGATTTATCTATTTATTTGTAACAGCTGTTTCAAAATTAATTTTATCAGGCGAGTATGAATATGAAAATTACTGTTTTGGTTATTCCGTTCACTTAACGTGGTGAAATAATTAAAATATTTATCACACCCCGGGCCCCAGAATTCTGAACTCGGTCTTCCTTTTCGATACTAACTACTCAGCAGCTCCATATATGTAGTGTTACTGTCTTACTTGAGCGAGAAAGTGTCCGAACACCAGCAGCACTGCACCGTAATGATGTATCATGGTGGCGTTGTCGAAGTGATAACAACGACCCTACACACTACGAGTATAGGGCGAAATTCGATTTAAACGGGATGTTCACACACCGGCGTGTTTGGCGTGCGAAATTCTCAGTACTTTTGCATGCATGCGTGTCACAGTGGTTTTGAACGCAATTAGTTCCGTATTCTGAGCGCGTTTAAACTATACAATCAATTACGTGCTATGAGAAAACACTTCCTCAAGCGATAGAACAAAATAATTGCACAGCGGATCGTTTGATTTTATGTGAACAGAACACGGAAAGCGATAAATAATTTATTGTAATAAAAATAAGTGAAACCTAATTATTCAAATTTTTTTTTTTTTTTTTGTGAACATTTGCGTATAGAAATACTAATACAAAAACGTCGACCAACCACGTTTTGAATCGAAATTCGGCTATAGATCGTATTTTATACTTGGCATTTTTCGAATGTACTTACCTAGCGTAAGGAAAAACGAACAAAAACTAATCGTATTCGTAGTTTAAATTAAGGTCGATTAGAATGCGGAAAAAGCTACTTTATAAGTCATAAGATTTGTATGTGATTTTTTTTATAATAGACAGATAACGATCGAGAATTATTTGAAGAAAAAAAAAAAACGCTATTAATTTTCGTTTTTATTTCTACCATAATTATTATGAATGTTAATATTGTGAATACAAAAACTTAATACGCTCTAACTGGGTGAATTTTCTTTCGATTTAAATTAATAATAACATCTATTTTTTGGTGTAAGTTTCACAGAATTTTATTTTCACTGTAGTACTTCAATATACTATGCCAAGGTAATTTTGTTGTACCTACCAGATATTATAATCTATTTAGAAACCAATAATTTTCCAATTAAATATGGTTTTGAAAAAAAATCAAGTTATTATATAAATGGGTATGGCATGAAAACAAAATTTATCGATTAATATTAATAATACGAAATGTCGTTCTTTCAAGTCCAAAATGCCTCAAAAAAAAAAAAAAAACAAAACAAAAAATAGCTTAAAATAATCGAAAATGAGATTACATTTACGCAGTTTGTAAAATGGTACACATCAGTCGAGTACTTATATATTATTTTCAATCGTCTTTTAATTAAAAACTAGGTGAATATGAATCAATAAAAACACTGATTTATTTGGATATTGTTATTTATTCGTTTCCACATTATTAAAGAACAATTTTAAAAACATAAAATACATTATTAAACAATTATTATATTAATTACCACAAACTACGATTAAGCAAATGAGCATAATATTGTAATTACATTGTATATAGAATCTTGATCCCTATTTCATTACATATTTGTTAACTACAACCACGTGTCCAATATTACATAAAATTATTTTATATTCTTAATAACATAATGTTGGATTAAATTTGTTTTCAAACAACATGATGTTATAACTAAACGTGCCTACCGTTTTATTGTTTTATATTTATGTGCAATAATAATACTAATAACTAAGGCTCGGAAGTTGTTGCATTTGCATGTTTTTTGTGAACAATTAGATTTATTGCTACGTAAGCTAGAAATTCATTTCATGACACTATGTAATAAATATTAAAAGTTTATAGTGCATATTTTTGCATATTTGGTGATTTTGTAGTTTTAAGAGCATATTTATTAATTTTACAAATTTTTAGACCATATTTGATGATAAAATTTGAAATTTGGTAATAAAAAAACAAAATTAGTTCATTTAGACATTAAGTGTATTATGTATTGTACTTACTCTGTGTTTCAAATTCATTTTTATGAACATTAGAAACATAAAAAATAATATAAGAAATAATGTACTTAGTTTTTCAAAGTATAAAAATTTGCTAATGGTTAATAATTTACGATCTTTTAACTTTGAAAATAATTTTAAAAATATTTAAGGTAATAAAAAAGTTATACTTGTATAAATTAAATTAAAATACATTTAATTAGGTACTCACCGGGTTTTTTTATTTTTATTTATGTTTTTCAAATATATATATATATATATATATATATATATGTAATTTAATGGAAAAATTTTAAAAGAAAATTAATTTAATTTATGAAACGTTTTTCAAGCAATTATTTTATTTTGTATATATTTATTTCTGTAAATGTAAGTTGATTTTACATTTTTATCGACATACTCTTTTGAGATTATCTACGAAGCTTCATTAAATCCATCTACTCAAGAGTATTTATTTTGGGCATTTATTAACGAAATAATTTTAATTATTAAAATTTTGTTTTATAAAAAAAAAAAAAAAAAAAAAAAAGTGCATATTTTTAAAGCATAACTGTACTTTTTTAAGCGCATAAGTGCATGCATATCTAGTACTTTTTAAGAGAGCAATGTAAGTTCCGAGCCCTACATTAGTAGCTATTATCTATATACATATACGGATATATTTTAAATTCTTTCTATTTTTGATCGCACTCGGGCGGCTCCTTGTCCGATTCTCTTTCCCCGTCATCCATGTCTTCATCTTCTCCATCGGTTTCGGTGCATTTTCCGCCGTCGTCCCGTTCAATCGATTGCTGCTTTTCCCACGTTCTTCTGGGGTTGACGATAAAATTGAGTTTGATTTTATTCTCCACCAACAACAGTACCAACCCGTCGTCGTCACGGGTTTTGTTCAACGGGGTCGGTTCGTTCGGATCGATTTCGTCCCCCGCGTCTGCAGCGGCCAATGGCGACGTCGTCGTTATCGCTGACGGGGGGGCGATTTCGGTTTTCTCGTGATAAACACTGCTATGCCGCGGCGGCGGCGAACCGACCCCGGAAGCGTTTGGCGATAATAATTCGTCGTTTGGCGTAGTACTTTCCGCGACAGTCGACGGTTGGTCGCTTAGGTTCGGTCGGTTTTCGGTTGTCCGACGAGCCGGCGGTTTCGTCGGGTTTGGACGAGTTTGGTTTTCACCCGCAACGTTTATTTTCGTCCGATGCTGCGCGACACGCGCGGTTGTAGTAGACGACGACGGCCGTTCGTCGTCGTTTGGCGGCGATTCATCTCCGAGATCGTTACGCAAAGGATCGCCGAGCACCGGATTATCGAATTCGGTCCGGGGCAGGATGATCGGGCGGGGACTTTGGGTCGTTGTAGAACGCGCGCGTTTCGTTTCCGTCGTCGCGGCGTTCGGAGGCGAACGATCCGCGAACGCCGCCGTCGAATTCGGACCGCCGCCGCCGCCGCCGCCGTAATTATTATTAATGCTCACCGTTTGTTCGTAACTTATGTTCCAAAATTTGTACACGTTACCTTGGTCGTCGTGCAGGATCAACCGGCGGCCGCCGGGATCGTTGTCGATGTTATTGTGTATTCGCGGTTTTCTCGGGTCGTGCGATTTGTGCGCGTTGCATTCTACCTTAAAAATAATAACCAATAATAATATAATATTTTACGACAGGAAGCGTTTTTATGGGAGGGGAGGGGGGGAAACAAAGCCGGACACATACTTCGCACGACGGGTGGGATTTTAAAGAAACGGATAAATCGTTTCTTCAATAATAAAACGATTCTGAACGTGGCAAGTTAATAATATAAAAAATAAATGAGAAAAAAAAAATGTGTTAGAAAAATGTCCAAAATTTTTTTTCCACATTTGCTTATACGATTTTCTATCCATGTTTAAATTTTCATATAGTTCGGATCAAAAACTGATGGCTTCCTAGTCGTTTTTGTCAAATTTTGGGTAGTTTTTTTCAAAAAAAATAAAAAATTTAAAGAATTGAGAAATTCAAAAAATGACCTCTTCAAAGTACAATCTAGAGGCAAAAGTTAAAGTACGAAAAGTTGTACACAGAAAAAAAATAAACATCATTGTAAAAACACTAGCTTCTTCACATCGTTCAGAAACTAAAAAAACACGAAATATGTCAAACATATTAAACATCCTTCGATCATTAGATTCGTTTTTTATATTAGTTATGATTTTAAATGCTTTTTCTCGTCTAAAAAACTAAATTATTTTTTCCGCTATTATTAGAAAAGACGCACCTACGCGATTTAAATCATTTTTAGGGATATAAATAATTTTCTTTTGCTCTAAGCGATGTTTTATTAATTTATGTTATTTTTTTATCTCACTGTAATCCATACATATATATATATATATATATATTATAATAATTATAGAAGTATAACAGACACTAGCACGACATTAATATATTCTTTTGTTAAATTAGACGTTTAACGCGTTCAAATAAATTAATTAGTTTCCATTTTAATTAAGGGAGAAAAAATTGTCCTTAGATGTTGTTGATTTATGATTGATAAAAAAAAAAAAAAAATTAATACTTTATCCCTTTATTTTTAACTATAAGAAATTATAATATAGTAAAAATACGTCAAAATTATAAATAAGTATTTTACTGATATTAATTGTATATGTACCTGTGATACGACGGAAATCATTACAAATACAATTAACTTAAACCAAAACATGGTTTAGTTTAAAATGAAATAAATACTCTCTGTATTTATACTTTAAATAAAATTATTAATTTATAATGATCAAACACTTTAAACTGGACTTTTGCACCAAATCGTATGTAGATACAACTGCACATGACATTATTGTAGTCGAATGTGTGAATCTTTATATACGAGAAAATTGTGTACTTTGAAATCGACAACTCGAACTCAGTATGGATACGTAGTAGTAAAAACAAAACCAAATTCGTGAACGTTAGCATTCATTAAAACGTGACAAATCAAAATCATCATCAAACCCGTCGACACGATGGTTTGATATTTGTTCTGTAATAGGAATGAGAGTGTTTTTGTCTTTTTGATTTTGCCCATCTGTGTCTTCGATTACGTTATATTATGGTCATGGATGTGTTTTAACACAATGACGATAGTAAATATCGTTTAAAACAGTCATTGTACTTCCCATATTAAGTGACTTTGTTTTACAGATATACAAAATACAATCGATTTTAATATTATTATGTTTATGAATTATATTACTTGTTTATTATAATATTTATATATTATGTCAAATCAAAATTGATGATATTAATCATTATTTTGTTTAGTTTATATTTATACGAATCAGTGGTCCACAACTGAATATTATCATTCGCCTAACTTGTCCAGCAGTGTCTCTGAAATATATTTTTATTGAAATTGTTGTATGACTAATGTTTTTTAAATGCAATACTTTTAAATTCGTTTGTGTTTTTACTGACTTAGAAAATTCATTGTATTCAAGTATTGATATTGTTTTAGATTTCTGTGCTATTTGTCCGACGGTTGAAGAAAGTTGGAAATGAAATGAGTTCATACGTGTTTCGATTCATAGCATGAACTCACCGCGCGGTGAATAATTCTTAATTTTTTTTTGGGGAGTTTTTTAAAGATGATTACTAATGATTGGAAAAAAATCGTAAAACAGTAAATATAATAATTACGTATTATAAGGTATGATGTTTACTTAACTTATTAATTAGAATAAAAAAGTGATGTAATACAATTTAAGATAAGAAATACATTGCTGATTGATTGTTAAAATAACCATTATTTATAATAATTATGGAGGACGTAGGTACATATTTGATTTCATTATTAATATGATATTCCAAGGATATGATATTAATTAATTGTATTATTGACTTGTAGCTAAATGTTTTCAATGCAATCCTAATGAAATGAAAATTACAAATCAATAACTATTATTATGTTTCATATTAGATCTATACCAATAATGATTGCGTTTTAAATTCTGAGTGGACTGAAGAAGCTAGTGATTTTAAAATGTTACATATTTATTAAATTACTTTTTTTTTTTTTACGTTTGCACGTTTTCCTATAGAAATACTTGTCCAAAAGTTTTGAGCAACAACTTTTAGAATCAGCATTTTGCTCAAGGCGGTACAATTTAAAAGTTAATCAATAGTTTCTTCAAATTTTTGGGAAAAACTACCAAACATTTTACAAAAACGCCTTTATACTCTTTTTTTTTTTTTTTTAATCCAAACTTTAAGAAAATTTTAATATAGATAGAAAATAATATGGAAAAGTAGTGGGACTCGGCGAACTTTGTCTCAACTCAATTTAAGGACTTCCCAATCGCAGTTCTCCGGCGATTTGGCTATGAATAATGAAATTCCCGTTATCGACTTCCTTATTCTTCGTCGATTTATTCATACAAAAGCGGGACATATTTTGCACGTCGGGTGGGATTCTCTTGACGGGTGTATTGAATTTTAAAGAAACGATAAATCATTGCTTCAATAAGACGATTTTGAACGAAAGAAGTTAATAATATAAAGAATAAATGAGAAAAAAAAAATGTTAGAAAAATGTCTAAAATTTTTTTTTTCACATTTCCAAAATTTTCTTGCGCCAAAATCTTTCTTATATTATTTTCTATCTATGTTTACATTTTCATATAGTTCGGATCAAAAAAAAAAAAAAATTGAAGAATTGAGACATTCAAAAAATGATCTCTCTAAAGTACCATCTAGAGGCAAATCCGGTTTCAAAAAGTTGCTGATCGAAACTTATGGACAAGTATTTCCATGCGAAAAGTTGTACATAGAAAAAAAAAACAAAAAATAAACATCGTTGTTCAGCATCTAACATTATCTAAATCGGTCGAGCTCGAACACAAACACCGCGTGACATGAAATTTTCATAAAAATATTAGAAATATAGATTATTAATAATATTTATAATCTTAAATCATTATGTTTCCATGATTACACCGTAATTTTGAAATCATCATCGGTGTTATTATTAATAATTGTACGGACGCCGCCGCCGTACAAATTGCGTAGGCCTAACGCTCAAGGAATTTCAATGATCTTTGATCGAGACGACCGCGTTACGATGTTTTATTGATTTATTATGATAATATATTTTTTTTATTATTACCTATTGATATGACCGCTCGCTATATATATATATGTATAAAGACCTCGTGCGGTCTGTCTGTTGTTTAATGATTACCATGTTGCGCTTGTACTTTGAATTCGCATTACGCGTCGAGTACACATTTTAATAAAGTCGTACTCAAACGAAAATAGTGTTGTGACATAAAAAAAAAAAAATTTTTTTTGGAATTTGAACGCAACAATACACACACATAATAATAATACATTGGACGTCACGCGCGCCTCGTAAACAAAACGTGTTCATTGGTCGCACGATAAAATAATGTGTTTAAACTGTTATTATAGATCTGTGTGTGTGTGTGTGTGTGTGGATAATATTTACACGTCCACGACTTTTGACTCAATGTGCAACGTGGTCAAGGTCTGATAAAAAAAAAATATCAATAATTGACGAAAATCTGCGTCAAGTTACCGTCGAGTTAAACCGTAGCGGGGGGGAGATTCGACGGATGCGTTGCGTCCGTTTTTTCGGACTGAGCTTTTCCGCCGATCAATATCATTATTAAGGCTCGGGGAATTTAATGCTCTTAAAATGTACTTGATGCACTTATGCGCTTAAAAAAGTACAATTATGCACTTTTTTTTTTATCAAACAAAATTTTCATAATTACAAGTATTTTATTAATCGGTGCCCAATTTATTTAGTATGGGCACTGCCCATACTAAATACTCTTAAGTAGGTGGACTTCATGAAGCTTCATAGTCAATCTCAAAAAAGTATTGTAAAATCAATTTACATTTCCAGAAATAAATATACAAAATAAAATAAATGCTTGAAAAACGTTTCATGAACTAAATTAATTTTCTTTTAAAATTTTTCCCTTAAATTATATATATATATATATATATATATATATATAT
>JAIPRM010015235.1:0-10272 GCA_025469315.1 Stegophylla sp. TES_Ste_2020
TTTTTCGTTAATTTTTCGACAGTTTTTCACCGCGCTTGGAAAAAGTATTGAGAAATTGGAAAAATGATCTCTCTAAAGTACCATCTGGGTGTGATTCCGGTTCTATAGAGATACTGATCGAAACTTTGGGACAAGTATTTCTATACGAAAAAGTGTTCAAAGAAAGAGAAAAAAAAAAAATAAAATAAAAAATAAACATCATTGTAAAATCATAAGCTTCTTCACTTCGTTCAGAATCTAAAATGTACCTAATTTTCTACTTTTTATCCCAGAAGTGAATCAATTTATTTGATAATTGTCGAGCCTTTATTATGCTATAGTTGATATTGGGTGAATACTTGAAGGTTCCTACAATCGAACTAATAGCAATTTAGTAAACAGTGACGTGATTTACCATTTTCAGTTTTTCACTCAAATTAAAGTCATTTCTCATTGTTTTATGGGGAAAAATGAGAATTATGAAAAATTACATCTTTGAAGTAACGTCTAAAGTTAATGTCTAATCAAATAAGTTAAAAATAGAAAAAAATTTAAACATGTATTGTAAAACCACCAGCTAATGTGCTACACTCATAATATAAGATTGAAATGGTAAGTGGTTATTTAATTCAGGAGAGGAATCCAAGATCCAGCTCTTGAGTTATGTCAAAGGTACGTCCCCCTAAAACTTTTGCCAAATGCTGCCTTTTTAATTAGTGTATGACTATGTTGTACTACAAAAGCCACCGTTAAATTGCTGAAAATAATATAATAATTTCATTGTTCTTATCCAAAATTAAAATCGTATTTTTATTTCAATTATTCGTTTATTGTGATATTTAAATACAACGAAAAAATAAATGAAAATTAATTTAGGTTTAGAAAACGAAACTTACAATATTTGATTATAAAACACATTTTGAATGTATAATTCTAATATACGGCCAATGCTCGAATTTAAATAGTGCCGTCCTCCAAATTCGTTTCTAATTAAAACATTGAACCCAATTTCAATTTTATAACTTAACCTTAATCATTCGTAGTAATTAAGGGAAAATTTCCGATTGTAATACATATGATTTACCTATGTATCTTAATGAAGTTACTCAACTAGCTAATTTAATATTTGACAAAAAAACATGCAGCAATGATATGGATTGATGATAATTTAAATGGAAAAATACAATTTGTTTCTTGTTCAATTGACTTTTTTTTTTCATTTTCATTAGATATAATTAAAATATATAGGATATGTGTCACATCTGAAATTGTATACGTGCCTACCTATTCAGAGTAAAATTTACTTAGCCCATTATATATTTTTATTTTATAAAAAATTAAATTTTTTAGTTAAATAATAATTATTACATTACAATAAAATTAATCGTGAGTACTTCAAACCAAAAATGTCTCCTCGTTACAATGAATGATTGAAATCAAGTAAGGACGTTCAAATCGGGTTCAAATTTTTGTTTCTTTATTTAAAAACAAATGAAATGAATAGGAGCAATTTGAGAGATGTTATGGGTTGCTTAGATATTATTTATAATAATCAATATTTCTTTATAATTATAATTATTTGCGAATCTTGATCGCATTTATTACTTTCTATTATTATTGCTTATGCGTGAAAATTTCAAGTTCCTTGTCCTACTAGTTTCGGAATTTAAGTGAAATTATTAAAATCGATTTTACAAAAATCTTATTTACGTTATATTATGTTGATTTTACTCAATTCTTCGACAGGTTTTCCTCATTTTTAGGAAAAGCCTTGATAAATTTGAAAAATTACCTCATAAATATATATTCTTAACCAAAATTCTGAATAAAAAAGTTAGTGCATGAAACGTTTAACTAAGTATTTTGATACAAAAACGTATAAGAACACGTAAAGAAAATAATAATGATAATGTCATTGTAAGAACAATAAATTCATTGCTTCACTCAGAATCTAAAAATATGTATTTTTATAAATTTATTAGTAGATCATTTCATGCTTTATTTACCGTAAATAATAATATACCTACTACAAGGTAGTTTAATTAAATAATAATTATTGTTAGATTGTGGATTATTTTATTTATGTTAAAATTTTTAAATAGGGTTTTTTGCCTGCACTAACACACACACACACACACATATATATATATATATATATATATATATAATGAAATTCTGCCACTGGTTAACGTCATTCATTTTTTTTTTTTAAATATTCATTAAATAATAATTATAATAATAATAATAATCATTTAAGCTTCATATTGTAATTATCGTCAACGGTGGCGCTCCACAATAATGTCGGAGTAATAATAATTATAATAATAATAATAATAATAATAATAATAATAGTAATAATAATAACGCGCTCCCACCGAAATCGTAATTTTATTCCTCGATAATGTTATTAAAGCCGCCGCCGCGGGTTCACGGTGATTTACCATTATGCAACAGTGAATAATTTAATATCGCAAATCGCCTTATAATATATAGTTCGCAGCGTGAAAAATGAGCCGTGTGTAAGATGTCGCGCATATACTGGCGTATTCGTATATTATTATAATAATGTACAAAGTTTCTTTCCGCACTCTAATAGGATTACAAGATGATAATTATTGTTGAGCTTCCGTTTGTTTTCTTAAACTAATTTTCCCGCGAAACTTACCAAACAGCGGTTTTAACGGTTTTTCTCGCCCTCGTTATTATTATTATGTATTACCGTGACTATTAACAAACGATTCGCGTCATTTTTATCTATTTATTTATTTATTTTAAATAATTACACGTTCTTATATTCGTTTGCTCCGAATTTCTTAAATTGGGATGACTGTATTAGGTATCTACGTATTAGGTGAGTAGGAAAAATGGGAAAGATGAGAGGCTGAGTGCACTAAAACCCTAAGAGCGAAGAATATCCGTGTTGCGAAGTATGTCAGGCTTTCTTGTCTATATTTTACTTTACTTTAATTTAATTTATTTTATTTTACTTTACTTTTTTTTTTCTAATTTATAAAGGAAAAAAAAATTACAAAAATGTCTAAATTTTTTTTTCACATTTTCAAAATTTTCTTGCGTCAAAATGATTATCATATATGTCTATCTATGTTTAAATTTTCATAAAGTTTGGATATAAAAATTATGGTTTCTAAGTCTTTCTTATCAAATTTTGTGTAGTTTTTTCCAAAAAAAAAAAATTAAGAATTGAGAAATTCAAAGAATGAAATCTTTAAAGTACCAATAAAATAGGCAAATCCGATTTCAAAAAGTTGCTGATCGATATTTTCGGACAAGTAGATTCGGACGAAAAAGTGTTCACAAAAAAAAAAAAAAAAATACAAAAATAAAAAATAAACATCATCGTAAAAACACTAGCTTCTTCACTTTGTTCAGAATCTTTAAGTCTTCAATGCAAATAATTAATAATTAAAAAAAATACATCTTTGTCATATTTTTTTCGTAGGATTTTATTACAAATAACGGAAATTAATTATAAAATCAACTGATCATCAAAATTCACGGGCTCTTGCTGATGAGTAATGACCCAGTGATTTGAACTGGAATGTTCCATTACATTATTGATTATTTAATAATAGCCAATGGCAGATTTAACAGTTGGCCAAGTAAGACAATTTGATGTAATCGGGTCACATTTTTAGACTTATTGATAAGATTGTTATTTCTCGATTATATTAAGTTTCAATAACGCCTTTTATTTAAATCTAGCAGCTGATAATGTTTTATGCAATGATGTTTGATTATTTTAGTTAATCAAGTGGTTGATCTCATTATGAAAAAATCTGGTCTCCGCCCTGGGCGGCTAAATTACACGCTACGCCACTGGATCGAGTGTTCTCGTGATCAACAAAGTTTTGTCCGGTTCTCATTCATCAATCGCTCAGATCTATGGACCTGAGTTATCTAACTATCTATATTATATGCGTAACGTAGTAACATAACCTGCGTTTTGTATTGTGCTAGCTCATCATGCATATTTTAATAATTGTGTATGTAAAAGTGAGTTGTTATAATATTAAAACGATTTATATTATTCTATTTATGTGCTTTACTTGCTGTCATTTAAAACATATTTTCAAAATATAATAATTTATAAAAATCGATTTTACTTAGTTACATTAGTTTACATAGTTTTATATTTATATTACATATGATAATTTATTGATATATCTGTTGATCGCCTTATTGTTTGGAATTTGTTTAGCAAAGAAGTTACAAATCGAACATTTTTTACTTCAAAATATGTTTGAAATAACAGTAAGTAATTCAATTTTTCGGTATATTTTCATTATGCTACACAAAACTATTGTGGATATCGAAATATTATGACCTTTTCAAAGTACAATACGATTAGGATAAATAAAACAAAAATTAAAAAAATACAGTTTTCTACAAGAAAGCCACTCTTTAAACACTAATTTGAGTACTTATTTTTGTAGAAAAACTATTCGAATAAATAAAATAAAATAATAAACGTCATTGTAAAACCACTAGCTTCTTCGTTCACTCACGATTTAAAACACAAAACAAATCTCACGATTTAACTCACAATATTATGTTTTGTATTAAATTTGAACGCTGTGAAAAAGTCTTTTTGATTACTACCACTATATTGAGATTTTGACGATGTGCCACGGTTAGTTTTAAGTTTTAAACATCAGGCTTCGAGCCATCGAGAGTTGTGACCGCGATTAACATTCGATCATTCGAATTTCGAATTTCTGGCGGTGATTACGATTTCAATTGACCCGATTACGAATTCAGACGTGATTCGATTATGTAAAATAAATGTGGAAGAATATGTTTTGTATTAAGTATTAATCAGTGCAATTTTTTTTTTTTTTATAATTATTATTTATAAAATAAATATCAGTAAATCGTTCTATCCGCATTTTATCGTGCGTGCGGTGCGGTTCCGTTGTATTTAATATGACCTTTTCAAAAGTATAAGTACGTGATTGAAATTTTATTACTCGGTTTAGGATCCGGTGAATAATAGTAATGATAAATATTTATTTACAGGCTGTTTAATGTCGTAGTAGATTTTATACATTCATTTAAAGATTTTATTTATATATATATAAAAAAAAAAAAAACCTGTACACTATTATTCTCTAATGTCGAGGGCGGCACGTGAAGGCGGTGGCTTTTATTTGAAAGCTATTCAATACTTGAAAAACCGAATAATAATAAAAAGAACATACTCACATTGTGTAACTCGCTAACCAGTAATTTATTTTCAATAACATATTTTGTTTTGTTCAGATTTGTACAATAATCATGCATTGATTAACAATACAATAAAATGCATTTTTAAATCAGCTTCAACACACAACGAGACGAAAAAACAAATAGTATAAAACATGAATACTGGAGTGATAATAATTATTATGGTAATAAAAAGGAAAAATTTAGTGTAAAGTTATGTAAATTTGTGTATTTACAAATTTTTTCGATTGAAAATTCGTCGACTTTCTTGGTTTACTACCTTTTTTGAATTTTATGCTTGTTAATATTTATAAAAAAAAAACATGTTCCATAACATACATACTAATGTGCAAATAACTGTTATTACTTGGTTCTTCATGTCTTTATGATAGTCTATATTTACTGACGGTAATATTATGTCAATATTTTATTACGTAAATTACACCTTTAACTTTATTTTTAATGTGTGTTTTTAATTTTATCATGCATGCTTAGCTGTTTTCACCTAAAAATAATAATGTCCCATTAAAAACCTCCTGTATTACAAAAGTAAATAAAAACAAAATATTTTAGCACCATCAAGTTATAATATGATAAATTTAGCTAATTTTAAACAAGCTTTTTAGCTAACCGTGTTTAGTATTAATCGATATAGAAATTATTTATTTGGCGAAGTTATTTTACTTACTTGTAAAACGCGTTAAAGGAGACTTTAAGAGTTTAAACTATATTCAAAATTTAAGGAAAATGTATGGTATATATCATTAAAACATAATATTGTTTCTGTATATAATTCAATTTTTTTCTGATGTGTAAAAAATATAAAAATTTGTTCATGATTTTACATAATAAAGCTAACTTACCAATAAAACTTTTTATAAATAATTAATAAACATTGTTTTTTTTTTTATATTTTATAAATGTTCCCAAATATAATTAGAATATCGATTACAACTTGACATTGTTTTAGCTGAAATAAGCTTGCTTAGCTTAGCTTAATTCATAACATTACAACTTTAAGGTGCTAAAATATTTTTTTTTATTTAAATTTTTTTGCTTTAACTTTTTTATATTTTTTTTAAAGTTGAGGATTTTTGATGGGAGATCTCTATTTTTCTATTTCATTTTATATTAGACCTTTGCTATCTAATATTACAATTAAATAAATATCTTAGACACCACGAGATTTTGGTTTGTGATGAAATTTTTTTGTGCTAATTTCTTTTTTTCTTCTGTTCTTAATAGTGGTATATAATGGCCGAGTTCAAAATATTTTTTTATTTTAATATTAATTAAGTAAAATTTTCTTAGATAAAATGATGTTCCACTCAGATTCGTTTTATCGAAACAATTATTTATTTTTTCTTTAAATTTAATACATTTACCAAGAGCATATCCACCCAAGGAGCAAAAAATACCCAAAGTGCGAAGTATGTCCGGCTTTTTGTATTTAAGTCCGTTACATACAGTCTGAAAAATAGTCTAAGAAGGTGCTGGTTATGTATGTTATGGATTGATATAGTTTGTACAGTCTAAAAATTAATTCACTTAAATAGAGTATGTGTATTGTACAACTATTTTTACCTATTTTCTGTGGAAATCAATTAGTTTTATAAATTAAATTGTTCCTGTAGATATGTTTTTTCTCAAGATTATCCATTATCATTTTGCTTGAAAAATTTTGCACTTTTTTCCACGAAACTGTGCATAACTTTTGATAATTAATACAGTCCACGGGTAATGGGTATACTCTACACTATGCTTTTATTATTTGGAAAAATTTTCAAAAAAAATTTGTTCAGTTCTTCTGAATCTAGTTCGTTCATTACACCATGGCTACTAAAACAGCAAAATTTACACAGCTTAAATGGGAAAAATTTTGTTTCGTGATAATATTATGTACCGTTACCATTTTATTTTTATTTTTTATTGTTGTTTATTTTTATTAAGCTCATGCCACCACAAATGGCGCTGGAAAAATATTTCATTTTACCTTTATTCAAATGTTAAATATTTAATTGTCCATAATACTAGTAAAAAGTTCTCCCGCCCCTCGGAAATTACGTTACAGCAGTAATCTATCAACACTTAGAATTTGACACGTATCTACTACGCACACTGTAGCGAGTTTTCTCGCATTTTCTCTCGTATTTAAAAAAATATTAACAGTACAGACATTGATATTCTCATTACAACGTACACCGTTGTCGGTACTATAAATATCTGCAGTAGAACAATAACGCCGTCCGACACGTTGTCATTTTTAAAAACACGTTTTTGAAAATTTCGATTCCGTTTAACGTCACTGTCATATTATTTTAATGACGGTGGTCTACGTTTAAGAGGAGTGTAAATTTTTTTTTTTTTTGTTTTTTTTTTTATTCTCATTTACATTTTTTCTCTCCTCGTCGGGTTTATATTCATAATAATATAATAATTATACATAGACTACACGTTTCGGGTGGAACGCGCACATCACTTCGCAGACACGGGAAACGACGTGGTTGTAACGTAATTAATATTATTATTATTATTAATATAGGGTTACCATATTTTAAAATTATAAAACAGGACACGAAAAAAGATTAGTTCAGTAATAATGATTTAGAAACATCACAAGAATATGCAATTATGTATATAATTTAAAATAAATGCACTCAGACATTTTATTATTATTTTAAAATTTAGGTAACATAACGAATGGAATGTGGCATGAGCATGAGGACAGGGAATGATGACTTTGTTACGTCTTAATATTTTCTAAAATCAGTATGTATTTATTTTAAAAGCTTGATAGGCATTAAGTTTACAATTTGTAACCCACTGTAAAAAAAAAATGTATGTTTTTTAATAACCCTAGTCATAAATAAGACTGTGTAGAAAAAAAAGTATACTCTTTATACCTATGGGAGAGAGAGATTTACTCTAATAGTATTTATCACAAAAAAACTTCAGTTTCTTATAAACATTCAAAATCTAAATTTTAGTTATTTAATATAATATAACGTTTCTTATGTTTACAATATTACATATTCGGATAAATTCAATCAATATTTTTTACATGTTACAATAAATTATCGCGCAATGGATCCTACTACAAACATGTTAAGTCAATGCTTTAACTGTGCATAGTATTCGAAAAATGGGAAGGTTTGTAATAGAAAAAATATTAAAATTACATAATAAAAATCATTCATTACATTACAATTGGAGTTAAATGTAATATTACAATTTTAAATAGTTGATTTTCAAAATATTTATGAAATAATGGCATTTATTTTGTAAAACAGAACAAAAGTCGTCCTATATGAAGTTCTTCGGGAAAACTGAACCGAGAGTCCGATTTAAGTACAATCCTATGTAAAACAGGACATATGGTCACAATATATTATTATAAATTTGGGAGCTATATTGTGATGAATCGTCGGATATCGAAACAATTCTCACGGCACAACAACTCAAATCAATCACAAAGTGGATAATTGTGTTACTGCGTATCGTATGACCTCGATTTTCCGATTCCAGAGCTGTTGATAAAATGAAATATATATATATAAGGACAAACATCCGAATTTTCGTGTATTAACATTATCACATTATTAATTTCGGTTTTATTTTATTTTTGTAGCGAAAATTATTCATTTTCGGTCCGCTAGTAAAATATTTGTTTAAAATAAACTTTTTCGTATTCGCTGCGGTTCGTTCGTCATTTGAGCAAAACGAGAATTGTGCGGTCGAATAAAAACCATTCGATTTGCCGAAAATTATATCGAAATGTGCGTGTGATTAAGAGTTGGTGTTGTAGTCGAGAAATTTCTCCACGATTGAGACATAAACGGGCATTAAACGAGATCGGTGTGATCAAAAATGTTTGTAAAATATTAGATCGTGATATTTTAACCGTATGATAAATTTTCAATTATAATAATATTCTCGAAAATATGAGTGCAATAAATTATTTTATTTTATGGTGTAAAGGAATCACAGACAAACACTTGCACCGCAGAGAATCCGTTATCAATTTTATATTCCGACTAGGCCGGTAAGCACGAGGCGCTTGTCTAGGAAATTTCGAAATTTTTGATTCTGTAAACATTATAATGAGTAGTCAAATTCATTCAATAAAACTTTGTAAATAACATTACAAACTCATTCATTAGCTTTGCTCTTCTTTTTAAACTCATTTTATTTTCAAAATGTCTCATTCGAGAACTTTGAACGGTACTCATCATACAGCCGAAAATCTAGATTTTATTTCAAGCCATTAGTGTATTAAACATAATGCCATTCGTGTTGTTTTCAAACACTTTTTTTTTTTTTTTTAATCCAAATTTTTATTAGCTATACAATTATTATTCGTTACAACAATTATTTATTATTATTATTATTGATTCAAGTTCAAATTCCATTGCAGCATTTTAATAAAGTATATTATCGAGAAAAATGAACAGTATATATAAGTACAATGTTACAAAATGTGTCTTATTTTTAATCAAGTAATAGATGTTCGCAAAAATGATATGATATATCTTTTGACAGTAATTTGACGCGTAACGCCTGTATTTTTAATACATTTTCATGCGCGTATAAACATGAAAATCATATAAGGGTTGGGATCATATTCATACGCATTCAAAAATGAAACATGACTTTTAAATGATTATATTCTGTTCGCAACGAAATACCGTAAAAGAGATGAATAAAAGAACTTACAAAATCTGCAGTAATAAAAACCAAAATGTAAGACCAAATTCCTCACGACCGTCCACTTTATTGAGGTTTCACTGTATAACAGTATTGTAATAATTTATTATTTCCTATGTTCAATAATCGTTTATTCATAATGTTGTATGATATAATGTTTAACTAATTTGCACGTGAGTCTGTACGCTAGTTTTTTTGAAATAACACCCAGTATTCATTTTATAAGAAAAAAAGTAAATAAAAAAAAGCGGACATACTTCGCACGATGGGTGTACTTCGCACGACAGGTGGTATTCTCTTGATGGGCGTATTATATTTTAAAGAAACGATAAATCATTTCTTCAGTAAAACGATTCTGAACGAAGG
>JAIPRM010015236.1:0-10272 GCA_025469315.1 Stegophylla sp. TES_Ste_2020
TAAAAACTACCCAAATTTTGATAAAAACGACTCGGAAACCATCATTTTTTGATCCGAACTATATGAAAATTTAAACATAGATAGAAAATAATATAATAAAAAAGATTTTGGCGCAAGAAAATTTTTGGAAATGTGAAAAAAAAATTTCCGACATTTTTCTAACATTTTTTTTTTTCATTTATTTTTTATATTATTAACTTTCTTCGTTCAGAATTGTTTTATTGAAGAAATGATTTATCGTTTCTTTAAAATTCAATAAACCCGTCAAGAGAATACCACCAACGTGCGAAGAATACCCCGATGAGCGAAGTACACACTTTTTTAAATCATTATATGACAAAAAACATCATTTTTTTTTTTTTTTTACACGAAAAAAAACTATGATTATACTTACAAGTATATATGTAAATAGAGTCTTCAAATGCACATAGGGTTTGAGTCCAAAAGGCATGTGGTGGTTTTGATTAAACTTCAAGGGAGATTAAAAATGTCAACCCTTCTTCCCCACTCCCCCTCACTTAAATCTGTACGTTAATTCATTATAATTAACATAAATGTAATACCTTAAAAAGAAAACTATGGGGGGAGCGATCACCACTCTTAAAACCGCCACTTCCAAAAGGTTTTAAAAACAAAAATAATCGTGAGAAATTAGTCTTGAATCCATTTAATCCATACACACAATTTTTACTATGATAAAATTTAAAATACTTACAAATTAAATGTAAATTATAGTAATAACTAACAGAATAAAATTACAAATGTTTACTAAGAACAAGTTATTTCAAATTTAAATAATGTTTGATAAGAAAATTTGAACAATCGTGTTTATAATTTATAAAACAGAGAAAAAATTAGATTGTTCCGATAATATTTTGAATGTCAACGTTTATTATATTAATCTTATTAGGAAATATATGGTTACATTATGTTTTACATTATTATTTATTTAAACATGTGATTTTAGATTCTGAGAGTAGCAATAAAGTTAGTGTTTTTAATATGATGTTTATTTCTTTTATCTTTTTCTTTTTTTGTTTCTTCAACCCTTTTTCGTATGGAAATACTTGTTCAAAAATTTCAACCAGCAACTTTTTGAAATTAAATCTGCTTCTAGATGATACTTTAAATAAACTATTTTTCGCAATTCTCAAATTTTTTTCTCAAAATTTGGAAACGAAAATTTTATAAAAAAGACTCGGAAACTATCTTTTTTTTTTCATTCAAACTTTATGAAAATTTAAACATAGATAAACAATAATATGAGAAATATTTTGGCGCAAGAAAATGTGAAAACAATTTTCGGACATTTTTTCTAAGAATTTTTTCTCATCAAAATTTTTATATTTTTAGTAGAATTGTTTTTTTTTTTTTTTTTTGCTATAATTTATTTATTAGATAAAAAAAAGTAAAGTACATTAAAGTAAAGAAAAGCAAAGGAAAGGAATGTAAAGCAAAAATAAGTAAAGTAATGTAAAGCGAAGATAAGTAAACAATAAACAAAAAAGTCGGATATATTTCGTACCATGGGTATTCCTAACCTAACCTTCGCTCTTCGGGTCAGATACTCTTCGTGGGTGTGTTGAAAAAGACTATTATGAATCATTATTATTGTTCTTTATATTATTAACATACTTCGTTCAGAATCGTATTATTGAGAAATCATTTATCATTTCTTTATCAAAACGATCACCCACCAGTGGCGTGATTAGGAATTTGTACAAGGAGGGAATATATTTAAAAAAAATCAAAAAAAGCCGGACGTACTTTGCACGATGGGTGATCTTCGTATGATGGGTGGGATTCTCTCGACGGGTATATTAAATTTTAAAGAAACGATAAATAATTTCTTAAGTAAAATGATTCTGAACGAAGAAAGTTAATAATATAAGAAAAAAATGCAAAAATTCGGAGTGCCGGGCTGGAATCAAACCCGGTGCTGTCGCGTGTTAGGCCGGTTCCATTACCATTAGGCCGCAACACAACTTGACCACGTTGGTGAATTAGTAAATATGTAGTATAATAACCGAAAATATTGAATTTTCAAAATAGAATAAAATAGTTAGAAAACTATTGTTGCACGTGGATATTAATTCACACCATCGTATTCATCGTCGAAAAATACACATGATGGCAATAAGGAAAACATCAACCTTCTTAGAATGATTATAAAACTACAAAAGGAAAAAAAACGGTCAGTGTTATTCGAATAATGATAACGAGACAAAACGGATAGTGTGTGTCGTTCATCGAACTAAAAACGTGCGAGCTATACCGTACACTGTACACGGATATTTAAAACAGTAGCGTGTGGCCATCTTTATAAACACTGATTAGTATGTCACTATTAATAAATATGAAACACGAACCCTTTGTAAAATTATCGGCATAATTTATATAATAGTAATATAAAGTTTACATAATTATATATAATTATGTTGGGAATCCCACGATACGTTTAAGGTGCGCACGGATTGATGCGGCACGCAACCAAAAAATAAAAAAAAAAACTAAAAAATCAAAATCAAAACAAAAAAAACCAAAGGAAAAAAGACTATGAAAATAGAAACCATGAAAATAAAAACCAAATGTTTATATTTTGCTATCAATTTTTACTGTCATATTTTGGATAAATTATAGTAAATTACAAAAAAATATGTTGTTAATAAAATGGACTAAAAATAAAATAAAATAAAATGTTATCGATACCTTATTGTATGATAGGGAACAAAAATTAATAAGTTAGTTTATAAATTCTATAGAAATTTACAAATAAATATCTTGTCATTAGTTAGAATAGAATATAAATAAAAAAGTTATCGATACCTTATTATGTAAGAAGTAGCAGTTAAAAAATATTCAATGTCACACATTCAGATACTCTTGGTGTGTTGAAAATGACAACATTATTTATCTTTATATTATTAACTCCTTTCGTTCAGAATTGTCTTATTGAAGAAATGATTTATCGTTTTTTTTAAATTATACACAGCCTTTAAAGGTATCTGACCCAAAAAGCGAAGAATATCCGTGTTGCGAAGTATGTCCGACTTTCTTGTCTATACTTTGCTTTACTTTGCTTTACATTACTTTACTTTTTATTCTTTACCATACAACAGGCGGAATACCTGTAGCAAAATATAAAATTTGGTTTTTATTTTCATGGTTTTTTTTTTCTTTTGGTTTTTAGGCACGGCTTCGGCTGCGAAACGTATCTGTAGCAAATTGAATGTATATCAAAAACGATGGTCGAAGTATTTTTTATTTTAATGAGCGTTCCTCTGCGGTGACTTCTACCGCGTTGTCGGAGGTAATTTATTGTTAATTACGTAACGTATTTAACACCTTATCCAATGTAGTAATAAACAGCGTTTCATATTGCACGTAGTACATACACATACATATACACAATATAAACTTGCATCATATTATAATATTAATATAGTGTGTTCCTCACAACGTTTGTGTAGTATATATATATATTATAATAGTATACACACATATTGAGCTAAATTACTACACTATATGTGATATACATAATAATATTATTAAAGCGTCACGTTCATATTATACCTGGGTCGGAAAACGGGTAGAATAGGTCGAACGGTGAGTAGTAGTGTTTAGAGACTTGACCCTCTATGCCAGAGAGGAATATGACGCGGTCGCATGTGTTCAACGTATGCTGCGTGTTAGTTTGTGTGTGTGTGCGTGGGTGTGACCAATATAGATATTGGAACAATATAATATTGGGGGGGGGGCTGGGACAAAGGTCGGTTTTTGGAATATAGAGTCATATACCTATATAATATTAATAATATGTATGTAGGCAACGTTGTGTGCCGTATTTGTGAGTGTAAGAGGGTAAGAGTGTGTGACGTGAAATGTCAGCGGGCTAACTAAAATCGACCCCTATGGCCCATTGTTGACACGGGATCTGCTGCGACACGCCGTCCCCAGGATATTATTCTATAAAAGTACAATTACGACGCGCGACGATGTCTCCACACGTTGTTATCGATAAAATTCCCATCGTTTATGGTATCAATTATTATTATTAATATACTTTCGTCGTCGTCGTCGTCGTCGTCATAAATAACGTGAAAAGAGAAAAAATATTCATTCCATACATTAGGGAGGGGGGGGGATAGGTCCCTCAAGAGGAAGCTACACCCGTATGACGTGTTGTCTCCGTCTTGCCAACGTACAATACAGTCAGGGCTGCCGTTTATTTCAGATTAAAAACCGGGACGTTTAATTTTAGGAACCCCTTTAACCATTTGAGCCTTGTACCCGTAAGCACAACTATGTGGGGGCTTGAAATACTTAGCCCCCTCTCAAAAAAAAAAAATCAAATGGAAGCCCTTTTTCTCTAGATTCTTATAAATTGTATAAAGCTGATGTCATATGAGAAGGCTAAATCAAAAAATAAATATTCTAGTTCCCCTTTCATACTACTTACAACCATTTTAATCAAATTTTCACATCAAAGTAGTTTGTCGATAAAATTTTTAAAAATAGAATAAAATTATACCAACAAAAATTATCGATGGATCATTCACTGATGAATTATTTCATGACGTTAATAGCACAATTTTGAAAATTGGCCTTAAGAGGTCACATAGGCGTATTTAGATGGGGGCTTAGGGGAGCTAAGCCTCCTTTTTTTTAAAAAATTGCTTAAGGTTAATGTACTTTACGGGGGCTAAATCAATAAATAAACATTTGAACCCCCCCCCCCAAATATTTGTTCCTAATTATGCTAATGAGAGGCCAGGATATAAACAGTTAGGTCTAATCACAGATATATAAACATGCATGTTTATTTATCTGTGGACTTAATTAACACAGCGGTGGCTGTTGTTTCCAAGTAGGAAGAAACTTTGAAATAAATTTTTTATCTAAACTCCTAAGATAGGGTCAACCACATTTATCTTAAACTTCCACTTGATATCTTCCACATCATCCACAAACACACACACACACATAAACAATTCTCATATTATAATAATTATTATTTATTATATAATTTATTTTGATAGTAATACCGTGTTATTTTTCACGGACGAATAATTAAAAATTTTACAAGGTTTTGATTGAAAAAATCGGAAAAGTGAGAAAAAATTGCTAGAAAATAATTTACTGTTAATAAAAATAAACATGGATTAAAATTATGAAATATTTAAGAGAAATTGTGCATAATTACCAAATAAATTTATGAATTTGAGTTCGTAACACTGCAAGTAAGTACACCCCGTTAAAATAATAATTTATAGAAAAAAATAAAAATATTATAATAAAAGAATTTGGAGAGACAATTTCTATGAGAAATCGAGCACACAGAAATAATAAAAAAAAAAAGATAAATAAACAATAAATAAACATCATTATACAATTAAGTAAACTATAGTTGAAATAAAGGCGAAGTAGAAGAAGAAAACATTATAATTATAAATTTAAAAAAATGTATATACCTAATATGTGTTGACACCATGTTCAAAACCGGTAGTGTCCCGGTTAAACAGGGACGAATGTCAACCCTACAATATAGTAAATTCGCGTTCAGCAGAATTGATTTAATAACGTCATTTTGAATATAAGAGTCAAGTAACTCATTGTAAAACATAAAGATGAGAATATTATCTGTGTTTGAACGTGTCTTTTTTTTTTTTTTGCACTATTTCAATATTCAAGTGAGTTGTGAGCATTACAAAATAGTTATATTTCGCGTATTTACAACTAGGTTGAAAATTGAAATTATATCACAAAAAATTAACGTACAAGCACAGATAATATTCTCATCTTTAAGATTTATAATTAGTCACTTGACTATTATATTCAACGTGACGTTATGAAATTGATTCTGTTGAATTTTTTCTCGTAAATCTATTTTGTTGTCAATCTGTATTAAATTCGTGCATATAAACGAAAATGTTCAATTCATTCTGTCGACGTTAAAACATTGTCAAATCGAATCTAAAATTCGACGTTTTTATTTTTCTAGAAACATTTTGTACATGCGGTTAAAAAATCGTAATTTATTATATTTTAATTTTAATTTTTTTTTTTTCTATACGTGTCATTCTAACGTATTCCTTCCCCGTCATCATACACGTAATGGATACAAGATATTATTATTATTATTATTATACACCACCATGAATGAAAAATTCTTGCTTACAACACTGCATCATACTCAAAATTACTTATTAGTTTTAATTAAAAACTAAAATGATACTAAATAACATCAAAATTAGATGATACGGTGTTCAAAGAGAAGAATGTACTGGCCTTAGATATAATTTTGTTACCATAAGTATAACTCAATATAATATATACATATATATATTAGAGTGCTAATTATTATATGAAAGAAGAAAACATTTTTTTTATACAATTTTGAAGACAGCTGGCAAAAAACTTGTTCCTATACAAATATTTAAAAAATAATCTGTAAAGTATGAACTCGATTAAACATAATTAATACATAGTGACTGGCGAATTAAGCACAAAATTTCATAAAAACTCATACAATTTATTTTTAACGCATTTTTAGCGACTCTTTTTTGCGAAATAAGGAAAGGTTAGGTTAGGTTAGGTTAGGCTCACGTCAAAGCTCATATTTAATGAAATTTAATTGATTTTAGATTCTGAGTGAAGTGAAGAAGGTTATAATTTTACAATGACGTTTATTATTATTATTTTACTTATTTTTTTTTTCTCTTTCTGGAAACAATTACTTAAAAACTACTAAAAATGGCCACGACAATACTCCATAAAAACTTAGACAATTAAAATAAATATTTTAGTTTTATATTTTACTATTAACTGAGAAAAGAAAAAAAAAGTAAAGCAAAGCAAAATAAAGTAAAGTATAGACAAGAAAGCCGGACATACTTTGCACCACGGATATTCTTCGCTCTTCGGGTTAGATACTCTTGAAGGGTGTGTATAGTTTTAAAGAAACGATAAATCATTTCTTCAATAAGACAATTCTAAACGAAAGAAGTTAATAATATAAAGAACAATAATAGTCGTTATTTCTAACACACTCATCAAGAGTATCTGACCCAAAGAGCGAAGAATATCCATGGTGTGAAGTATTTTCGACTCTCTTGTCTATAATTTACTTTAATTTGCTTTTCTTTGCTTTACTTTACTTTAATTTACTTTACTTTTTTTTTGTAATAAATAAAGGGGAAAAATTAAATAAGAAAAAAAAATTGTTATAAAATTGTCATAAATGTTTTTCACATTTTCGAAATTTTCTTATGCCAGAATGTTTCATATATTATTTTCTTTCTATGTTTAAATTTTCATAAAGTTTGGATCAAAAAATGATGATTTCCGAGTCTTTTTTGTCAAATTTTGATTAGTTTTTTTCAAAAAAAAAATGAAGAATTAAGAAATTCAAAAACTGACCTCTTTAAAGTACCAACAAGAGGCAAATCCGGTTTTAAAAAGTTGTTGATCGAAACTTTTGGACAATTATATATATATACCAAAAAGTGTTTACAGAAAAAAATAAATAAAAAAAATGAACATGATTCTAAACTTTGTTCAGAAACTAAAATTTGATGAGAAAAAAGTTAGAAAAAAATGTTCATAATTTTTTTTTTTTTTACTGCAGATTTTCATAATTTTCTACGTCAAAATACTTCTCATATTATTGTCTATTTACATTTAAATGACCATAAAATTTTAATTAAAAAAAGATAGTTTCCGAGTATCTTTTGTTTAATTTTGAGTAGTTTTTCCCAAATTTTGAGAAAACTATTGAGAATTTTGAAATATGGCTCCTTAAGGGTACCATCTAATGATGAATCGGAATTCAAAAAGTTGCTGGTCGAAACTTTCGGACAAGTATTTATATGGAGAAATATGTACACATGTAAAATAAAAATTAAAGAATTAAATTTATAAACACTATTGTAAAAACACTAGATTCTTCACTCCACTTAGAATGTAAAGTCGTAAACGATACAACTCAAAGAAATATAAAATTGATATTATAGTTTAATTATAAAATTACAAAATATGAAACACAAAAACAATTTTTTTTAAATAAATATTAAAACTTTTTTTTTTGATAAATAATATGTTATCAAAATCATAATTAGCTTTATTACAAACCGTTCAAGACCACTGTAGAAAATATCCTAAAAATTTAACACTGAAAAATCATGAAGCAATCATTTTACGATTGATAAATATTAGTTTAATAAGTATAAATCTAAACATTGTGTTATTAATATCATTGATTATATCACGTATGTTAGTAATAAATAATCAACATCAATATTAATTAAAACATTTTTATCATGTATTTATAAAATATAAGAATAGGTATGTAAAAAAAATTTGATCCTAGAATGTCTCATAAAACAGGAGTTTTAACATACCTACTTTTTTATTCTACAGCAAAGGATTAGGTCTACAAAAAAATATAAATACATATTTTTCCTATGTAATAGTTAATAATACAATATTGGTTTTTTTAACATAACAAAATACAAAACAAGAAATTTTGCGTGTTTCTCAGGAGGGGCTGATAATGAAAAAATATATATTTCTAGATTTATTTGATTTGAAATCGATATTTCAGGTACCTATGCAAATTATCGAATCTAATGAATACTATATGGAATAGGTGGTAAATTCTAAAAAAAATTCTATTTGTTGAAATTCAAGAATCAATATTTTGTATTTATTACTAAATAAATAAAATTAATTTTGTACAATTGTTTTAAATATATTGGTATTAGGTTATTTTCAAAAATTTCGATAATAATGTGTTTACAGTTAATGATAATCTATGATCTATAGAAGGATTAAATAAGACGACTTAATTCAACTATAGGTTCCTACTCAGAAATGTTGTCAAAAAAATACTGAAACAATTGCAAGAAATCTAATTTAATTTAACCTTTATCTTTTATATAAAATAAAATTTAATACGGACAATGAGGAGGGCTTCAGCCTCTTAGTTCTCTCTCTCTGCGTACACCACTGTAAATATATATATATATATATTGGAATGTAACTTAATTGTATATAATAATGAATGAATTGATCTTACTATTCTTAAAATAACGCTTTAAACAATTTTCTTCGAAAATGTATTTTATACTTCGTATCTCCTTATTTCGTTATTTGTTTGTTAAATAAGTATATACGATACAAAATACAACAATCAGTTTTTAATTACAGTGTATCGTTTAAAGGGGACGATGGACGCAGAAGTAACGTAATATAAAATACTTTTTCGAAGAAAATTGTTTAAAGCGTTATTTTAAGAAGAGTACATTAATTCATTCATTCGTGTATACAAGTAATTAATAATTAAAAACAAAGCAGTAGCAGTAGGTATACGATTGCAAATTTATCTTAGCAAACATATTTTGTAATGTATTTACAGGTGAACAATAAGCGAGTTTTAGTTTCATTATTTAATGCAATTTTAACCGGTGCGTAAATAAAATATAAATACAATACCATTTGTCAGATCTCTTCACTAACTTGCTATGGGTCAAAAATGCATTTTATGTTAAAATATATGCGTACTTTTACTATTCATGAATATTTTACTGATTTTTTTTTTGAACACGCATTCTAAACATCAAATATTCATATTTTTCACAACAAAATAAAAATTTTAAATCTACCGCGTTATTGAATATTTCATGTGAAGTGATAAAATACATGTATGGTATATACATACATATATTTAAACAAGATAATTATTGTTGTTAAACTCTGTTTACTTAAAATTGGACGGTCCCTGTCACCTTATATTATACCTCTTAATATTATAGTTACGGTAATTTTGTTACGTATTATTACGTCAAAACAAAATTACTCTGTTCGTGTTATACACGTATGTAATTTCATAAAACATAGTGTTTATTTTT
Source organism: Stegophylla sp. TES_Ste_2020 (assembly GCA_025469315.1). Classification (NCBI taxonomy): domain Eukaryota; kingdom Metazoa; phylum Arthropoda; class Insecta; order Hemiptera; family Aphididae; genus Stegophylla; species Stegophylla sp. TES_Ste_2020. The sequence continues at coordinate 9,909 of JAIPRM010015236.1, forward strand.
AGTCTTTTAGCTATAGTTCAACAATTGTTGGTAACACCAATCAGTAAGAAATTATTTTACTAAGCTTATTTTTTTACTGTAAACACTTCATTGTTCGTTTTATGCATCATAATTCAATCAATACAATAAATTATTGAATATTTTAGATTCTGAACGAAATGAAGAAGTTAGTGTTTTTACAATGATGTTTATTTTTTTATTTTTTTTTCTGTGTACAACTTTTCGTATGGAAATACTTGTCCAAAATTTTCGATCAGTAACTTTTTGAAACCGAATTGCCTCTACTTGTACTTTAGAGAAATCATTTTTTGAATTTCTCAATTCTTCAATTTTTTTTTTTTTTCTGGATAGAACTACCAAAAAT
>JAIPRM010015237.1:0-10272 GCA_025469315.1 Stegophylla sp. TES_Ste_2020
CGACAATAATTTTATTATAATATAATACCTGTATGATCGATTTCATAATCTTAAGTTTTTCCGAAAAACATATTTGGTTTTTTGAAATACTACTAATAATAAAACACTCTGAACACTTATATAATAACACTATGATAATATTAAACACGGATTTTGAACATTGGTATCATCCCCTATTGTATTGAGTCACAATGGAATTAACACGTTAACAACACGTGTGGCTCTGTGAATTCCAAAATTAAAAATTCATTGACTCATATATGGATTTGCTCAAATGGTTTTGCTGAAATGTTTGTTTTAAAGTGGACACAGTTAACGGAATGTGCAGTTTAAATCTATAAAATTATGTTGTAACATTTTTCAAAATATATTCTAGTGACAATTCGTATAATAATATTATGCTACAATATTGTGTATTGTGATAAAATATAGGATTTTCGTAAAATTATGAGCAAACCGTTGTTCCGGTTTGCCCGCCTCAGTGTTATTTTAAAACATAAACGCGCGAGTAGTGTGTCGACATTTTTTTTCCCCTCTCGGTATTGTTTTTTCGGTTGGACAGTGACGTTTCGGTAGTCGCGTGAAATATATCAAGTGTCCCGCGGGTATTACGTATAAGTTCGTCGAGTCGAAAACAAATCGTCGCCGTGTGCTCGCGCAGTCATCACGACTCAGTTTGTGACAGTGGTTTTCAACGGGGGCAGAAGCAACAACCCCTAGTGAACGACGAGAGGTCCTGTGAGGGGTGGTGAACATATTTTTAACGGTAGCTGTAGTAGGGTGGTGTAGAGCATATAACATATATTATATTTACATTAAAACTTAAACGTTGAATAAAAATAAAAACTGAAATGCTTTGCTGAACGACGCGCCATGGCTTGTCTGTAATTGCTTTTTATTTTTTTCTGTACGTTATTTCGATGATATTTTGTCCTTAGAAGTCCCCCCCAATGGGTCGTAAATCCTTATAATTAACAGGTGTTCGAAAAAAAAAAACGTATCGAACTTTCAACAACTAATGAGATGTTAAAAGCCACCATAAAAAATGTCAATTACATATACATATTTTCTTTTAGATATTATAATACTCATAAACTTTTCAAATACCTACCTATTTTCATAATTTTTTTTTTATTTTTGAGGACGTTAAAAATATTTTGCTTTTTAAGGGGTAGATAGTTTTAAAAATGTTGATTATGGTTTAATGATAATGTCTAGACGCACTTCTCGGTGAGTTTAAGGCTTTATTCCCACAGTTGTAAAAGTGAACAGCAAATTTAAACCCAAAAATACAATTTTATTTTTAAAATTTAAAAATGCGCGACAGTAGGTGAAAAATATAAATTATAATACAATGGAATCGTGTAGTACAAGTGTAGAATATATTATGTCTTGGCCTGTATTTAGTTTATACGTTATTGACAGCAGAGGCGGATCTAGGGATTTTTTTCCGAAGAATTTTCGGGAACCCAAAAATTTTCTTTATAAATTTAGGTAGAAATCTACTGTTTATCAGTACATAGATTTATCGATAAATAAATTATTGGAAATCGAACGTAAATCATAAAATACACATAAGATTACAGTCAACATCATTGTAATCCCTCGAATCCGCCACTGATTACCAGTATACGTACTCGTAAGTTTATTGGACACCTCGTGAAGTGTTCATTTTATTGAAAAATTCTAATCGAAAAAGTTATCGTCCGAAAAGTCCTTTGGTTTAATATCTACCGGATTTTACACGTGGGAACGAATTCAAACAGTTGTTCAGCACAGCGAGTAGTAGGTTCTTTTGTAATTTTCGTGGGAACAAATTTATACTAAAAAAATTTTTTTTTCCCCCATTCGGAAACCAACTCCGCGACTCCCGATCGTATCTCTGTGTACACGTGAATGATAACAGTGTACGCACTATAATTATTAGAGCCCGGATTCCAATGCAAAATGCATATTATTTTATTTTGATGATCTTAGGCAATGCTTTTCCAAGTACACAACTTGTTTTATGTAACAGAGAACTCAAAAGTAAAACTTTTATTTTGCATTTTTCAAGGTTTTTTTCATTTTTAGAGCATATTTTAGCATTTTTCGGTCATTTTTTATTCATTTAAAGGTATATTTCAACAATATATGAATCAATGATTTAAATTCAACTAATTCGAAATATTATTCATGTCTTTTGGGTTTTTCCTTAAAAATACCTAGAAATCTTTCTATAATTGTGATAGATATAATGTCTATATTTTATCTTTACTTATGGACGCCTAGACTTGGCTGGCAGATGGCAAGTCAAGAAAACAAATTAAAATATAAAATCACAAAGGACCTTTTTTAGAGCATTTTTCGATAGATTTTAGTGCATTTAAATCCGAGCCCTAAATTAATTATTATAATGGCATTCGGTGGCGGCTCTAGCGTTGTGGTGGTGCAAGACGTGGTTGAATTTTTCGTCAAGACCCGGAGGCCGATCGTCCGTGGCCGTATAAATAAACGCCAACGTCGTCGTAGTCGGCTCGAAAAAGATAAAAAAAAAAAAAAAAAAAAATACTGATAACCCTTGACGATAAAGAATAACCGACCGCGAACGAATAATATAACCGTAAGTATACGCGGAAGGTTTTTTTTTACCGTATTTCCCGCCGAGAGATCTGTTCCGATTATATGTGCACGGGTTGGGTTACGTTATCGTGGTATATATCTCGACATCGCGTCGCTGAAAAAAGGAGAGAGAGAGAGAGAGAGAGAGAATGAAAAAAATAAATACACACATATATGTATATTTATCAGAGGGTGACGACCTGTAATGAGAAAGGTTTTATGGCACGGGGGGGAACCTAACCACCGGGAACAAACAAGACGGGACATATTATATATAACTGCAAGACGTTGCGACGGAGGCGGCAGCTTTCGAGTACCGTCTGAAGTGCCTCGGTGCGAATTCAATCGTGTGCATTAATAATAGGCGCGTACCTAATAATAATAATGTAAATATGAACTGGCCACCAACCCCCTTGTTCGATATTTTGTCACAAACTGTACAGGGTGATTCACTGAGCGTGCTCACCCCCACGTCACCTCAAGGATGTCCTATGGAAATACAAACTTTTTTTTTTTAGAACCCCCTGTTTTAACTGCGTATTTATATTCAGGTTAGTTTTCTGTGAATTTCAATGTATTGAAATCAAAATTTGAAAGAGTAGTTTTTGAATTATTCAAATTTAAGTATTAAGGACACTAGTCGCATAATAAATGTATAAAATTTGTTCAGAAATAAATGTTATTAATGCATGTTATGTATACAAATGTACATTCCGAATTACGAGATAAAAGAGATAGATAGTTAAGAGTAGTAAGTAGTTATAACTTATTATCACTCATAAACAAAAAGGTTACTCAAAAACTACTTGTTCGAATAATTATGATTTTAATACATCAAAATTCACAGAAAAGTGGTCTAAATAAAATTCCATAGTTAAAATAGGAGGAGGGAGGGTGCCATTTTGAAAATAAAGTTTGTACCACCACAGGCGACATGAAAAAAAAAAAAAAAAGGTTAGGGAAAGCACAATTTTTATAGTAAGTTGAACATTCCAAGAAAAAAATTCCAAATTTTTCTGTTTTCACGGCCGAAAAAGGGGGGGGTGAGCATGCACAGTGAATCATCCTGTACAACGGGTCCCCCCGAGTGTGATTAACCGCGTGTGCTAGTTGGCGTACGGGTAGTATGAGCCGTGTACGCGCATTGTTTACAATGAAAGTTTGTTGGAATTAGGGCCTTTTTACTTCATAACACTTAACAATAACGTACAAGTTTATATTATTCATAGCGAATATGAGATGAATATGTACGAGTTAAAAGCTTTTAGCTCGACGCTTTAGTGTTATTATGTATACGGCGGCCCTTACACCTACCTATATACACTTCGGGGAAATCGATAATATATGAAAGTCGAAGGGAAAAATACGTAAAAAATGTACAATCGGAACTTTTATTTCCTATAAAGTCGCAGTAGAGTCTATACATTTTTAGTAAACGGGGTTTTTTTTTTTCCATTCACAACATTGAGTACAAAAATAAAATTTAGGGAGAGTGAAATTTTCCCGAGATGGGGAATCGTAATGGTAGATTTCGTAATTGCTCAATATAGAAGAAAACTAATCCAAGCCAATGGCGGTTATAATACGATGTTCAAGAAGGGGGAGAAAATAGAAATTGAACAAAAAAAAAAAAAAAAAAACCATTTAATAATATTTTGTATTCTGAACTAATTTTATAGTCAGTAGGTAAGTAGTAAAGTAACAAAATTATAACTGATTGGAAGTTTGAATTGCATTTCTTAATTCAATATTAATATTATATCAGATTAAACTTAATAATAGAAAGTATAATATATAAATATAAAAATTAAATCATTAGAAAAAAGAAAATCATTTAGATTCAAACACGTAACTATATTAATAACCGGAAGAGCGATTTTCTTTTTTCATTCAATAAATCCAAAGTGCAAAGTCTAGTTTTATTCAATCCAAAAATAAAATCTCTAAAATATTAAATAGAGTAAATAAAATAAAATACAAATTGTTTGGCTTCGGTGTAGTGTTGTATGCGATAACTTTTATTTATCTTATTATTTTAAATTTTATTGAATGAGCTTGCAACAAAAGCATCTTACGATGAACAATTTAACAGTTGTAATTAAATGTTTTGTAATTTTTCCAATTTTAATGAAATACGTAACCAAGTTTCAAATTTGCAGTTTTCCGACACTACATGATATGTGTTCGTAGGTTTGAACATTTTAGAAATCAAGTATTCGATTCAGTAATCAACGAATTAGTAGAATGCCGATTTTTGTCTTTGGTATTAGATTCATCAGTAGGCATAAGAGTTCTACTTCTCAATTAATTAAATATAGAAATCGCTTGCAACTGATGCACATTTGGACGATTCACTGTGGTTGTCAACATCAACATCACCCGTGGACATTAATAAAATAATAAAAGAAACAGAGATTTTAAATAAAAAAAAAACAAATACTATTTTAATATTATTTTATATATACCATTCTCGTAATACGTTTTATGAACTATAAATTATTTGTAATATTGTAATTACATAACTGTGTATAAATTATCAATTTATAATTAATAATTAATATTAATATTATAATTTGTACGTTTCTGTATTTCTTTTAATCTTTATCGTTGAAAAAATGTATGCGGCCCGCAAGTCATTTTCAAAAGTCCTAGTGGGGGGTGGGGAGGGAGACGCTGGTGCAGTGTCTTGCAGTGGACTGACGATCGAATGTCGCCGCATCCAAAGCCCCGACACACACGATCTGGTTCGTCTGGTGTGACCGTCCGCAGCACGTAGACAAGTATATAAAATAATTGTATGACGTACTTACAGTAATAATAATAATAATAATAATAATAATACTTTGACAGTTCCGACGCGCGTAAAATAAATAATATTACATTACTATCTACTTTTTGCACGTTTCCAACGTATAATGCGATTTTATTACGCCGCCCCGCGTTTATATTTTATACGCGTCACCCACACGCATAATATTATTATGTATTACTGCGTTATAATATTATACAGGTAGGCGGAGGAGGTACCGCTATAGAATTTCTTCAAACGGTTTTTAAACAATTCAAAAAGCTACGCGCGTACTTTCGACGTCGTCCGAGTAGTAGTATCACTTCGCGTTTATTTTATTATATTTACCAGTGGTTTTTCAACCTTTTCACGGTGCAGTCGACCACTCACCCCCCCCCCCCCCGAATTGAATATTAAATTTTTACCGGCCCCTAAACAATATGTTTATTAGTATTATTACATTTGTCTATAGATTACGTATATTATTGTAAAATTACAATAGTAATAAATAATAAATGCAACAAATATCACTTTAAAGAAACATAATATATGCATTTTGTAGTTTTTGAAACTATAAAAAACGTTTTTTTATTTTGTTAAACTATATTATGTGTAAAAAAAAAAAAACAAATATTTATTAGAATCATTCTTAGTCGTTGTAGTTGATCTGAAATAATTTTGTCAATCTTTGGTTCAATAGAATTATTTATTCAACAAATTTTTAGTTAGTTTTCCAATTTAATTTGTATTATAGTATAGAGGGGAAACTTTCATTTCACACATTAATTCGTTGTTGAAAATGGACTAAATGTTTCGAATTTAAACATTTTCTATAAATAAACGACATAAAACACTCGTAAGTCTGTCTTTTTTCATTCGCTCAACACCTATTTAATATGGTATACCGCGACGAATGCGTTTAATTCAATGTAAATATATTTGTATATAATTTTGACATATTATACAAATGAATGTTATACATCGCGGTATACATGTGAATAATATTATAATATAAAAAGGATTACATATATTTACATCACGTTACAATATCATGCTTTTGGAGAAAAGGAAATGTGTCTAAAAGCATTGGGGGAGGGGGGGAAACAGTTGTGAAGAAATATCGATGAATTATGGTAAAAAAGGAAACGGGGGAAAAAATACGTATTGAGAGAGAAAGAGAGAGAGAGAGAGAGAGGAGAGAAGAAAACGGGGGGGGGGAAAGACCCGAGTTAAGTAATCGCATCGCCGAACGGATATCGTTCCGTTTTTTATTGGAACGGAATTACGACGATTTGATGACGGCCAATCGTTTTGATCGTCAAAACCGCCGGGAAAACGGGAGAAATCCGTTTATATAAGTCTCGACTGGGATCCGATAAGGATACAAACAACAAAGGGCGGATTACTGTATATATATATATATATATAGTATAATAGTTGCACAGTTAACTAGGGCTGTTTCCACTCATCAAGAGCCGGAGGAAAATCTCGCGTGAAAAGCGCGCACACACGACTGGATATCGGCGTGTCGGTAGTACTCGTGACGTGTGTCACGTCAAAAAAAAAAAAAACAAATAGACACTGGATGGTTTTCGAAGCGCGTTCGCCCGATTTTCGACCCCGTTTAACGCATAAATTACAAAAAAATTTCCAGTATTTTATCTTAAAAACACCGAACAACAAAGTTTACGTTTTATTCGTGTAATTCTTAATTCGTTCGGTTTTTTTTTTTTTAAATGACACAATAATCAATTAACACTTAACGTATTTGTAAGAGAATATATTATTTTCGAATATGTGTGTGTTCAAGTGTTTCTTTTTTCTCTATCGACAGATTGCGGGTTATTATTCCTGTATCTGTGGCCCTCCACAACCCTTAAAACTTCAAACTTCTATGTATCTCAAACTTTTGATCAGACAACGTAATATATTATAATATACGACGCACGTGTCCCCTCTGTAAATAATAAACATAATATATTTCTAGCTTGTACCGCGTTGCGAGTCTCAATCGATAAAACTCGAAACATTACTGCGACGACAGTGAAAAAATTGTAAAAAATGATTTACCTCATGAAAATATCATAAAAATGTTAATATTTATTATAAATTGAACTGAGGGGAAAAAAAGACATTGACCGACACACACGAACATGCGGCTGGGGGTAGCCTGCATTAAGTGTCCCTTTGCCTTTCTCAGATATATAATTTATGTGTACAATACATAATATGTATATCAAAATACAATACATGTATACACAGCAACCCGTGGCCATAGGTATACCAAAATGAAGCATTGAAATGGAACACGCTTAGAGTGACCTGTTGAAAAGAATCAAATTACCGTATCGAAATATTGTATCCCTTGCTCAATAGGATCACTGATAAGGAACTGTTATCATACTTTAAAATTAATGTAATTGTTTTTGTATATATTCTTGTCTAATATGATAATATGAAAATTTAAAGTGGTACCAATCAAATGAGAAAAATAATTTTGTTTTTCTCGAAATGATCACTCTTAGCGTATTCAATTTGATTGCTTCAATTCACACTATACGTAACAGTATACGCACCTCTATATATTATATTCTTTACTCTATGATATACGGTAAAAGTCTCGATGTAAGTGCGTCCTGCCATCACCACTACCACCACCGCAATCAACCGAATTGTATATTATGCTATCGATTGTGTTCCTAAAAGACAAATTGCCCCCGACGTACCTACGCATCGGCGAGCACAGAGGGACGGTCTTCTATAATAAATTTCGAAACCCCTCCCCCCCCACTCATGCCTATATTTACTCCGTATACATAATATGTACCGTTTATACCGAATAAACATAAAACGTGTAACGCGGATACAATCGCCCTTACCACTGGATACCATTCGAACGCGTGATTTACGCGCGTGTACATCGCGGAGGTGATTTACCAAGCGTTTATTATTGCTCGTCTCTACGTGAAATCCATAACTATAATTTTCTACAGTCTAAAATACTAATATGAGTAATGACAGAAACATTTTTAGAATGTGTTTTTACAATGGTGTTTAATTTTTTTTTCTGTGTACAACTTTCCGTATAGAAATACTTGTTCAAAAAAGTTTCGATCAGTAACTTTTTGAAACCGGATTTGCCTCTAGATTGTACTCTAGAGAGGTCATTTTTTGAATTTCTCAATTCTTCATTTTTTTTTTTTTTTTTTTTTTTTTTTTTTGGAAAAAACTACCCAAAAATTGACAAAAACAACTCGGAAACCATAATTTTTTGATCCGAATTTTATGAAAATTTAAACATAGATAGAAAATAATATAAGAAAGAATTTGGCGCAGGAAAATTTTGAAAATGTGAAAAAAAAAAGAAATGATTTATCGTTTCTTTAAAATTTAATACACCCACCAAGAGCTTCACACCCGAGATGCGAAGAATACTCGTTGTGCGAAGAACACCCATCGTGCGAAGTATGTCCGGCTTTTTTATTATTATTATTATCGCAATAGGAAACAATTACTGGTAATTTAATTTTATGAAAGGGAATATATTTTTATTTTTGAAAGATTTGATTTCTGGCCAATAATTTGTTGAAATATCCACTGAGCAGTAGTTGAAAATTTACTGTCACAATTCCACTTACAATAAAAAAAAAAAAAAAACTATGAGCGTTCATGCGTTTCTTAAACTATTTTTATATACGCGTGCGGTGATAAAAATGGAACCAATCACTCAGTGTACGACAAAAAACAATAATTATATTTACGATTACGATTCTGAGGGTATAGTCGAGAAACCGACAAAAATATTTCACGCTTAACGTTTCAAGTGAAAACAAAAAATAGCATCGTCAAGTATTGACCATCGATTATTTATGTTTTGAAAATTCGTTTGTTTCATATTTGAGTTTATTACACGTAGTTTATCTTTTGTTGTAATTTATATATTACACACTCGTGTGTATATATATATATACTGTATTATCGGTACTCCGAAGACATATTACATGTCCAACGCGGAAACTGTAATTTCACCGACCGACTTAAATGCTTTCATGGCGATTGTTGTGCGCGAACGGGGAAAAATAAATGGAGGGAAAAATGATGAAAACAACCTAAAGAAAACGTATATAGAAAAAAAAAAAAAATAAAAAAATAATAACCGAAGACATGAAAAGACTCATCGTCTGCGTAGAGTAAATAACAGATGGGGGCAGCATAAGAATGGAGGGACAGCTCTATAGACGTGTCATCGGTGGAATTAATCGATCAACAACAGATTATTACGTACCTATTGTATTATATAAAAAAAAAAATTATAATAAAAGTCATTAATACAATCGTTTTTAATAATGTACCGTTTTATTTCAATACTTGACACGAATAAAAAAATGCATTCCACCCCTAAGAAATATTATTATCGCTGAAAACTGTTCTCAACCGTAACGATGTTGAATAATGATTTTTATTTAAATACATTTTCGATGTTCTTATGAGAATTATTAAATAATATGCAAAACGTGTTATTTTTCATTCATTTAAATGTGAACTAAACGAGACACGAAATAATATGACGAAAGTAATAATATAATATACTTAAATATCAATCGAAGTACTATGGTGTTTAAAAGAATAACAAATGTTATTTACCACATTAACGGTGATGTTTAGCACGGGTCTCATAGTTAATTATTGCATTTTAGATTTTGAGTGAAGTGAAGAAGCTAGTGTTTTTACAATGATGTTTATTATTTTTTTTCTCTTTCTTTTCTGTGTACAACTTTTCGTATAGAAATACTTGTCCAAAAGTTTCGATCAATAACTTTTTGAAACCGGATTTGCCTCTAGATTGTACTTTAGAGAGGTCATTTTTTGAATTTCTCAATTCT
>JAIPRM010015238.1:0-10271 GCA_025469315.1 Stegophylla sp. TES_Ste_2020
AGATTATTTTTTTTGAAAATAAAATGAAAATAATATTAAAATAATAAAATATGTAAATGTTTTGCGACCCATCGAAAAAACCTCTGCGACCCTAATTTGGGTCGCGACCCGAGGTTGGGAATCGCTGACATAGACTTTTCGATACTTACTATAAGAACCTGCAAGGACCGGGCCGGGCCTTAGGAAAAAAATCTATGGACCGGTCGGGTTTTTTTTTTAACAACGTTTTTGGACCGGACTTATTTTTTAAAAACTTCTTGGATCGGACTTGAAAAAAAAAAAATCGATGAACCGAACCGGACCTTTTTATATTCGAAATTTTCTAGACTGCACCGGGCTTTTTTGTTACGACGTTTTTTTGGACTGGGTCGATCCGGGAATTTTTGGAAAAAAATCGATTGACCCGGCCGAGCTTTTTTCTAACAATGTTTTTGGGTCTGACCGGGCCGAGTTTTTTTTTTAAAAATATTTTTAGACCGCTATCACCCGATTTCTATTGTGATTCCACGGGTTCCGATTACAAACGTGTGCAATTCACAATTTGTTTATTTTTTGCTAGATTTTTCTGTTTTTGTTTGTGTCAAGTGCACACAATACTACTCCGGACTACTCCGAATCAGTAACCACCCCGGGAAAAGAACCTACATCGTTCTATAACGTTTTTAACGAAAACGAGTCTTGTAACGAACTTGATATAACTGCCGAATCGACCCCTCGATGGGTACCCGTTCGTTTAAAGGGGTGGGAGGTGTGTGAAAATGATCGGTATTCTGCCCGAAGCACCTGTGTTAACGTACCGTCGCGTGTACGTACATAATTAATTTCTTTTAATTTGTTCACAAATCACTTGCTATGCGTTTTATTATCTAGTTGCGATTATAATATTTATCTTTGTCATAATATGAAATACCTATTTACAAAATCATAATTAGATACAATTATTCAATAATAAATATATGACATCCCTCCAATAAGCTATAATCTCTTATTCATTATTTTATATGATTGACTGTAAATAAGGGATTATTGTCCGGACGTTTCGCCGTAAACCGTTTCAGAGTTAAATACAATTTTTCAGCATTATGTAGTCGTATAAAATCATTTACTTTCAACTTTAAAATATGCGCGAAACTGATGGAATTTGAAAAAATATCCTCAATATTAATATATATTATAATTGTCGTTTTCTTGACATCATGAAATGATTCCCCGAAAAGAGCAATGACAAAACATCAATAACGAAATGTCTTTACTCGCTTATGAGTTATGAGTATTCACTATCGACAAATACTAATATTATTTAAGAACAGTAAAAAGTAATTAATCGATTCAATACAAAACAATAATAATATGTACTTTGTTTCCGATCGGGTTATATCATATTATAGGCTGAACTTACTTCGCACCATAGATATACTTAGCTTTTCGGGTGGGATATTCTTGGTGGGTGTATTGAATTTTAAAGAAGCGATAAATTATTTCTTCAATAAAACGATTCTGAGCAGAGATTCGGCTATTATAATTTAACCACGTAACAATTATTAATACTTTTCCGTGATTACCACATCACTACGTTACCATGGTCACAATCAACCCTTTGAAATTATGCGAATTTCGAAAAATGCTAAATTTAAAATAGTACCATCTAGAGCCGAATTCTGATTAAAATAGTGGCTGATCAAATCTTTTGGATAAGTATTTCTATACGCAAAAGTGTTCACAGAACGAGCGGAGGGGGAAAAATAATAAACATCATTGTAAATTCAAAAGTTTCTTCGCTCTGCTCAGAATCCAGTATAAATACTTAGTTTGAAACTCCTAGACACATTAAGTAGTGGATCTATTTTGAATGAAAAAAAAAAAAAAAATAACGAATGATTAGAATTAATTAACATTTAACGTACCCCTCCCCCACACAAAATAAATAAATAAATAAATAATGACGTTATATAAATCTACATCGAATGGACGATATAATAACTTTTCATACATTCAGACGTCGGTTGTATTTTAATATTTACGCCTACGATTAATTAAAATGTAATTAATTGTTATTAACCGTTTCCGCTATAGAATACTTTCATTGTGCATTATGAATAACATATTTTATAAATCAACTGTATCACGAAATCGATTGAATTCGAATCACAATATTTCATGGAATATGTGGAATAAATTTGTGTTACGTTAATAAAATTTATGTTATCCTTTTAAAGTCGTTTTTTGTCGGATGTAATAATTATTATTAGTAATGCGGTTTCGAGCAAGAGTCTGGTTACAGGAAATTATAGTAATTAAAGGCAGGAAGGCGAATGCGTTCTCTTCGACCCTCGGTAGCAATTCATTTCGAATCGAACAGGATTAGTCGAGGAAATCAGGTATTAAAATATAATATGGACTGAAGAATGTAATAACGGTTAATCGGACCCGACGCGAGAATTATAAATAGTTAAATGATCGTTTGCTGGTGAGAAAGACCGAAACGGATAATGGATGTGATTCAACGACGGAACTTGTTTGAAAGACTATACGCGGGACATTCGAAATGTATGCGTTCGCGTCAAATGTCTTAAAACTGATGAAATTAATATTTCAAACGTGTACTGCGACGTTGAACTATTTTATCTTGCATAATTTACGAATAAACCCAAACGGTTGTCCGTTATTTAATTTTTGAATCACTTTGAATAGGTTCATTTTTCGTATAATCACGACGCATAAATATATTTTTTTACGCCATGACACTTGTAAATTATACATTTTTGTTAGTCTAAACGTCCCATGCGTATTGTAAGTCAAAGAGCCCGAGTTATAAGATTAAAAAAAAAAAAAAAAAAAAAAACGAAGTAAAAGTGATTTATATTCGAAAGCTAATATTTATTTCTCCGCGAAAGAAAAATAAGAAATTAAGATGTACGAAACAGAAGACGGTTGTACATAAAAATAACATACATTGAATTAATATGTATAACCGAACTCGAATGGATTTTTATTATTCTCTTTGTTTTATGAAAATAAATTAAAGTGGTTCCAATAATACGAGGGACTTTTGAAGAAGTGGAAATTATACGCCGAGGGAAAACACTTTTTCAAGAAGTATCATCGGTAAACAAATAAAATAAATACCGAAAAAATTACTAATTTAAATTTTTTTGTCATTCAAAATACACTTTTTCGTAATACAATAATGTAAAATATAATAGAAATATATTCGAAAATATTGTCAAAGGAATTTTTGTAATTTTAAATGAGAATTGAAATAATATTAATGCAGTATTTTTATTTTTTTTAACTCAATTTCAAACGTAAATACATTTGGCTGTAGTAGTAGTATTTGACTTTCCAACATTGCATTATGTTACATTATAATACATAATATACTAATACCCATATACTGCACGTATTCATAATAAAATGTACCTATTAAACTAAGTATACTAAATTTAACTATTTACTACTAAATTTACAATGGAAAAATATAAATAATTTGGAAAACTAGCTGCGTTTGAATATTCGGTTTTTTTCTTGCTTGTTCTCCCAACCACCAATCAGTGTTCGCATGATAATTTTTAGCTATAAAGAAAATGTGAGTTCTTATTGGATAATATATATTGAGTACTTAAAATTTTACTAAATTTTTCGTCAGTGCTTCTTCACAAGTGTGCGAATGTAGACATGTAGTGTTGCTGTTATCTTATATTAAAAAAAAAAAAAACAAACAATTTCTAATCACAATATAGACGCTAGTAGCATCACAGTTTAGGTATTGACGACCACTCTATATTTAATTTTTAATTTTTACCCCAATTTACAAAGAAGTAACAACGGTCAATGGACTAAATTATATTAATTTGAAGAGGTAATATTGTAAAATAATACATAGACATTGATATTTATAATTAATAAATTAAAAAAAAAAAAAAAAAATCATTTTTTCGTTAAGAGTGTACTCATATAATAAAATAAGTTCACAATAAGCTAAAACTATTCGAATACAATATATGTTTGAGTACTGGTTTTCAAATTTCCTTAAAGTATTTAAAATATATCTATGCAAATGGGATATTAGAATGTAATATTTAAGGAGTTCATCTTTGTTTATCAAAATGTAATAGGTATGATAAAATTGAGACACCGACAATTTATTTGCACGGGGCTTTTCTTTTTTATACTTCTATAACACTTTTCACAAATTATTTAAGTAAATGCCTGTACTCTATTTCCCAGTATAATTTCAATTCAAATTCTGATTTTTATTTTTAATCAGCATGAAATATTTTTGAAAAATAAATTTCACGAAATTTTAGAACTCTAATATCGTCGCTTTAAATTGTAGTATCGTTATAATATATTTCGTTAAGTATACGGGCGGCGAACGAATCGCGAACCGTCGGGATTTTAAAAAAAACTTCTGATCGAAAAATAGTAATTATAAATATTTATTTGGTATACGCGCCCGGCGAACTGCACGGAGTTCCCGGGAGTATTCAAAAGTCGCCTGGCCGCTTTGGGACTGCGAGTTTACTCGAAAATCGCGGGCAATAAAACGACTAACTCATAATATAATATAATCTATTATTATTATTATTATTATTATATACAGTTTTGCTGCGCGCCTCATACTTTTACGAGGCATTTATATATTAAAGTTGCGATTTTCTAATTTGTTTTGCGAATAATATTTACGAAAACGTTATTGCGCAGTTTTAGACGTGCGTGTGCGTGCAGGCATCCCGCCCATTGAACGCCGAATAATTTGTTGAGTCGGAAAATAAAGGCGAGTTCGGATACTATGACCGGACACACCGAATTCACTCGAGAAAACTAACTTTTAATGCGTATACGTTTTGAATTATTCTCGAGTCGGGGTAAAAAAGCGAAATATAAAATATGTATATCATAATAAAACATACAAAAACAGTTTCACTCTTTCCGAAGAGAGATACTCGTACCCGCGTGCATATTTCCGTAAGGTCGAGAAACGTGTTTTTATTTTTTGCTTTTCTTTGCGTTCGTTTCCCCCCCCCCCGCCGCCCACCGCAACCGACCGACGAAATAAACGAGGAAAAAATACGTGTTTTCTCCGCCGCATCATAATTTAAACATACATCGCGCTGAATTCACGTTGCGTTCTTTGCACAAGTCGAAATTTCAGATAATAATACGAAATACGAATAATTTGGATACGCGTAGGTAAAATACGTTATGTGGAGAGAAAAATATTATAGTTACAACGTCCGGGCACCAGAATAATAATATTATACCGGTGATACTTACCATATTATCTGTGTACCATAGCAGTGCAAGATTTTAGATTCTGAACGAAGTGTTTTTACAATGATGTTTATTTTTTTATTTTTTTCTTCTGTGTACAACTTTTCGTAATACTTGTCCAAAAGTTTCGATCAATAACTTTTTGAAACCGGATTTGCCTCTAGATTGTACTTTAAAAAGGTTATTTTTTTAATTTCTCAATTCTTCATTTTTTTTTTTTTTTTGGAAAAAACTACCCAAAAGTTGACAAAAACGACTCGGAAACCATCATTTTCTGATCCGGACTATACGAAAATTTAAACGTAGATAGAAAATCATATAAGAAAGATTTTGGCGCAAGAAAATTTATCGTTTCTTTAAAATTCAATACACCTGTCAAGAGAATCCCTCCCGTCGTGCGAAGATCACCCGTCGTGCGAAGGATGTCCGGCTTTTTGTTTAAACTGACAACTAATAATAATTAGCGTGTGACGAACGACGTGAAAACCCACCCTAATAGAAATTTTGACCTGAAAAATGACGATTCGTTTGCGCACAACTATTATTAAACCACATTCTCGACGTAGACTGATGTTGTGTTAGCGACAAAACACGTACCTAGTTATTGACATCAACAATACGAATTCCATTAAAATCAAAATTAAAGTTAAATCCAAAAAAAAAATAAAAATATATTGAAAAAGAATTCAGCGAAAAGACACCGTAGGTACTAATGTAACTGTTTAGATGAATGTTGAAAAGAATTATATAACAAATTCATAAATAGTTTGGAATATTTGAAACGAATCAGTGCAAAACATTATACGAATTAGTTTAATTGACGACAAAAAAATCAATTTTATTCTCCGCATTTAAAAAAAAAAAAAAATTAAAGACATTTTAAAAATGGCCTCTCTAAAGTACCATCTGGATGTGATGTGATTTCGAATCTGTAGAGATCGAAACTTTTGGACAAGTATTTCTATACGATAAAAATGTTTCCAGGTAGGAAAAAAAAAATTAAATAAACATCATTAGTTTTTCGCTCCGCTAATAATCAAATCACACCTGTTGATACAGATAGTCCTGAGCCCGTAAAATTGAGAAGGAAAATGTTTGAAAACAATCTCATGTATTATAAAAACATGATCACATTCTTTTTTTGAAATATCGGTTTTGGTACACTCTTTTTGTATAATATATTATGTTATGTACACGAACGAGTATTTTACCTGAATTTGGGTCATTTTAAAAAATCGTGTTGTGCAAACGAGTGGCCAAAAAAGTTAAAAACGTATGCGTACGGATATCGCTCCAGTATAAGTGTTTTTCTGTATAGATTTATCCATGGACGGGAGGAAGGAGGGGGTGGTGTTTCAAAGGGATATCCCATTATTTATTATTATTATTATTATTATTATTATTGTTTCTGTCGTTGATTTCGCGCGTACGATACGAACCCGCGTTCGTTTAAAATATCTGCGACGAGAGCGTATTTTATTTTTTGTTTTATTTTATATACGAAACCACTTTGAAACGCCGTCCAAACCGATGCGTATCGTACGAAAAGAGAAAACGCACCCGAGGATGTACGACGGACGGGACATGCGATCGTTCCGGAAATCGGGGCTTTCGTGTTTTCGCGCGCGCGGAACGGTAGAACTTTAAGAGGTTTTTTTTTTTTTCTCGTCCACCCGTTATCTCTCCGCGGATCGAATTACAACTGGAATAGGACTAAAGAGTTTATGTATACCAGCCGGATCCCCAAAAGAATTCCGCGAAAACCCGCGAATCCGTTCGGGGAAACGCGGCACAGCGCATTCGTTTTTAACGAGATCGATTGTGGTCGTTTTAGCATAACACCGCCTCCGACCATCATTCAAAACACAACAACGACCGAAACCCTAAAGGGCCTGAACGACTATCACACGCCAGTGTACACTGTAACCAATCATCATCGTCCACCGCCGTGTCGTGTAAGGCTATCTCAAATTATATATTATAATATATTCGTATCATTGGTTTGTGTATCTGGTACGCGTCAGGGCCCGTCTTCGAGGGGGTGGATTGGGACAGTCACCCCTCCCATAGCTTTTTTTTTTTTTTACGAATTTTTGTAATTTATATCACACTTGGGAGGTAAATAAAAGAACAGTGTAAAATCAAAAGATATCACATACCGCACAAAATCTATATTTTTTTTTTCAATTAGTAATTTAGAGTGATTTTTTTCAATTAGAGTGATATTTTTTTTTCGGTAAAGTCAAGTTTTTAAGAATTCAAATAATAAAAATAAAATAATTCCTGAATTACTTTTTAAAAGTACATTGTTTGTTTATAACCAGCTGTATATTCTTGGCGGGTGTGTTTTTGTTACATATATATTATTTATATTACATTTTAAAAATAATAATTTTAAAATTCAATAATAATTGAATTTTATTTTTTTTTATATATATCATACTAGTGTACTTTTAAAAAGTAATGTTTTGAATTATTTGAATTCTTGAAAATGAACTTGCGTTACTCGTTTACTGTAGTACAGAATTTAGTAGATGATTTTTAGTTCTAGTAGCTAATGTCTACTTTACGACAACTCACTTTCAGTAATATACAATCGGCTCGTTTTAATACGATTATACGAAATTTAATGATCAAATTAGCATCATGACCAAAGTTATATCGGTGTGAACTGGGTGTATTATAGTGGACGTTTCTACGCAATATTTATGTGCCGCCGCCACTCGCACACTTTTACGGGTGAAATAATATTGTAATTCGTTGAGACGTAAAGTTACGTTGGGTCAGTTATTTTCGAAAAGTAATAAAGTTGCTCTACTCGTTACCCTTACACGCGCGTAATGAAATTACTTCGGTCGTTACTCAAATAAAATTGTGTAATGAAATTACATTACTTTTAAAGCTCATAAGTAAAACCCTGGATTTACCGCAGCTAAACCTGCAGTATCATGACTTGTATCCTGGTAAACCTAAATGTGATCTAAGGATGTCAGAGGTGAATTAGACTATAAATTATACCAAATTTTAATAAATTTCATAAAAAAGTCGGTTTGTTTAAAAAATATTTAAATACAGTTACTCTTAATAATATAAAAAAAAAAAAAAAATAGTAATAATAATAATAATAGATTTGAGAATTAAATTCATTTTGAAAATAAAATCTCGAAGTTTGTTAAGCGTTTATTAAGAAATTTACTTGTACAAAGTGACACAAATTTTTATAACAATTTTGTTGCACAAAAAACAATTGCTATGAAACCTCCCATAAG
The DNA here is from genome assembly GCA_025469315.1 of Stegophylla sp. TES_Ste_2020. NCBI lineage: Eukaryota > Metazoa > Arthropoda > Insecta > Hemiptera > Aphididae > Stegophylla > Stegophylla sp. TES_Ste_2020. The sequence continues at coordinate 8,544 of JAIPRM010015238.1, forward strand.
TCTTATGTTATTCGGCCGAGTCTCGTCGAATTGTGTCGGAGAAATTTTCGAAAACAATTTTCAAATTATCACCGCTCCCGCTCGCTTCACCACAACTATACGTACAATACAATATTAATATTATATATTATTATCAATAAGGCTGTGAATTTAATGCACTAAAATATCTTAAAAAATGCAATGAAATATGCACTTAAAATGCAAAAAATGCAATATAAAAATAAAATACCAAAAATTATAGAATAAAATGCACTTAAAATGGTTGTTAATTATTTCATTTTTATATTTATATTGATATTATACATTACTACATTAGTAACTTTAATTTTACACGCATTAAAATATGTTTATTGAATAAAATATAAATAAAATTGTTGGTTGAATTTGAATTTTGTCTAATGTTATTCACTTGAAACATTTTTTTAAATTTTTAAATTTTTTTTTTTAAATTTGACGTGTATGTAGCCTACGTAAAACAAAAAAAGGTTTTCAAAAGATATTATTCGACGGAATTTAATTAAAAATAGCGAAAAATGAACTGAAAAAGGAAAATTAAAAACGTCAAAAAATTGTAAAATAAAAGTTTCATATACACGATGGATTTGTTATTACACAATTCGAATTATTATGTACTTATAAAGCTATGTTTCACAATCACTAGAGAAAAAAAAAAAAAAAAAAATGCATTTTCCTACAAATTCACAGCCCTAATTTTATGAACTTGACGAAAACCGTGTATCCTCGGTGCAATCGTGCCACCGTGGTTCGTGTCGGATAAACGCGAAAGCGCCCCCCCACGTATACGCGTACATTATAATAATAATAATAATAATATCACAATAATACGGTTCGTTTGTCGTTTAATCGACTCAAAATTCAAAATGCTATTCCCGCGCGGCACCGCGTTGAACAGGTACCTACGCGCGATAAATCGTATTCGGTACGGGAGGGGTTGGTGGTGTATATTATATAATGTGCCGTTCTCCGCGACGCATAACCGTGCAAAATTTATTCTAATAAAATGCTATATTGCGCGTGCACGTAACGCGCGCCCTCCCCGTTTTCAAAGGCGCAATTTAACGTAATTTACTGTCGTGTACGCGCGCACATTGTGTTCCATAACACACACACACACGCTCGTTTATAATGTACCGTGTGTGTATGTGTGTGTGTACACTAAAAACAAACTGCTAACCTGCGCGCGCGCGCGCACACACACACACACACACACACATTGCACACGTCTTCGTGTGTAATATATTCGGCAAAACGGATTGGGAATGTTAAACGGGTGTAAGTCGCGGAATGGATTTTTTTCCTCCTTTTTCTGTTTCTCGATAAATAAAATATAATTGTTATCGAGAAAAAAAAAAAATGTAGCAATGCGCGGTAAACTACTGCCGCTATCCCTAATAATACATAATAATTAGGGCTAGGGTCTTATAGCACTGAAAAAACTTAAAATATGCATACATTTATGCTATAAAAAAAGCCGGACATACTTCGCACGATGGGTGTACTTCGCACATATTTCCGAAATTTTCAAAATGCTGCACTTAACTAAAAAAATTGATCAAATCTTTTTGAAATTTTTATGGAAGTTTTTCGTGACTATTTTTAGTGGTTGGTGAAAATTTCAAGTTCTTTGCTACATTATTTTAGAAGTTATGTCAAAAAGTAATTTTCAATTTTACGGAAATTGCGGTAATTGCATATTTTGCCGTTTTT
>JAIPRM010015239.1:0-10271 GCA_025469315.1 Stegophylla sp. TES_Ste_2020
ATTTTACTTTAAATAGGTTATTTTTTGAACTTCTCAATTCTTCAATGTTTTTTTTGGAAAAAACTACCCAAAATTTGACAAAAACGACTCGAAAACCATCATTTTTTGATCAGAATTTTATGAAAATTTAAACATAGATAGTAAATCCAATAAAAAAGATTTTGGCGAAAGAAAGTTTTGAAAATTTTTTTTTTCTTATATTATTAACTTCCTTCGTTCAGAATCGTTTTACCGAAGAAACGATTTATCGTTTCTTTAAAATTTAATACGCCCGTCAAGAGAATACCACCCGTCGTGCGAAGTACACCCATCGTGCGAAGTATGTCCGGCTTTTTTTTTATTTATCATTTTTATTTGATATTCGTTGAACTTTAAACGCATTGGTAAATGTTTCTTCTCGCGGTGATCCACGCAGAGATATTCGTGATTCTAATGATTATACAAGTATTTAACGAGCACAAGTCGAGGATGAGACTTTAAAGACACAGACAATTAATAATTCATTACAATAAGACAAATAAGAATTTTTATAATTACATTATATTCTATTAATTGCGTTAACGTTTTATGCGAAATTTTCGCACAGGTTTCCTATGTTAGTTTCAATTAAAATGACTGACTAAATATTATAAAAACCACTGTGAACACTTATTTGTTAGTATTGTAATAATTAGGTCCCCGGATTTAAATGCACAAAAAATCATCCAAAAACGCCATTAAAAAATGAAATTAACCGTGAAAATGCCTTTAAAAAATGCATTTCACTATGAAAACACATTTAAAAAGACCCTTTGTACTTTAATATTTTAATTTATTTTCTTATTTTCCATCTGCCGAGTCTAGGCAACCTCATAAGTAATGATAAGAAGATACAGACGACATTATGGCAAATATAAAAAGATTTCTGGATGTTTTTCAGGAAAAACCCGAAAAAAAATAAATAATATTTTGAACTAGTCAAATTTAAATTATTGATCTGTATTATGTTTATATATTATTAAAATTGTAAGTATATTGTTGAAATATGCATTAAAATGAATAAAATGACTAAAAAATGCTAGAATATGCTCAAAAAATGATAAAACATCGAAAAATGCAAAATAATTCAAAATACAAGTTTCACTTTTAAAGGTCTCTGTTACATGAAACAGATTAGGTGCTTGGAAAGCATTGCCTGCGATCGTCAAAAGAAATATGCATTTTGCATTGGAATCCGGGTCCTAGTAATAATTATGATGTCTTACATTTGGATTTACGAGAATCAGGAAGAACACATTATAAAATTTAAGTGAAATAACTCGGTAGGACTCGAAATATTGGTGTATTGACTATCAAGAAACTTTCAGAACATCAAAAACCAAATTTGAGGCAAAACCTTGTGGGGCGAGGGGGAGAAAAGAAACGAAAAAAGAGAGAGGAGTGTTAAGAAAAAAAAAAGTCGCAAGCAAATATTTTATCCCATATGTACTAAACATGTTATAGTGATAATAAAAAAATTCTTTGAATAATTCAAGGGCTCCGTGCAACAACGAGACGAGTCCTTAATTTTGAAATTATTCAGGAGACGACATGTTTTATTTCACCAAAACTTTAAAAATTTATATTTTTATTTGAAAATTCGACATAAGTATCTTTAATTTCATGTTAATGTTTGGGTAAAATTGAATTCCATTTTAAATACATTTTTGATTTTCTAAAATAACTCGGAAGTATGAAACATATGGACTTACTTGGTTTTTCGTTACGTTAATTGTAATACGTTTTTCGAAAATCAAGACAAGCAAAAATCAGACAAGTCCAGACTTATCTTGTTTTTTCCCATAATATTATAAACCAGACAAAGTCCAGTTACTCAATAACTACATAAATAATCATTTCTCCATATTTTTAGAATAATTATATTCATATTAAAATATAATATTGATCGTATTCGTAATTAAAAAGAACTTTTTTAGCTGTTCTGTTTTTTTTTTTTAACGGTTCTTAAGTTTATTATCATTCCGATTGCCGAGTTTAAAATGTAGTGTAGTCGTATAAACCTAATGACATTTCAAATAAATCAAAATTTCAACTTATAGAATGAATGTTAAAATGACCGAATTTAGTTTCGCGTCGTAAAATTAAAACTAAATATTATATTGCGTGATTGATGACGGTAAAAAAAAAAAAAAAACAATTAATTACGACAAAAAAATAAAAAAGCGTCTAATTGTCTAGAGATTATTTTTATCATCCAATCCTGACTGAGATGAAAAAATAATGACGTTAAATGTGTGTGTGTGTGTGTGTGTGTGTGTGTGTGTGTGTGTGTGTCTCATTCGAGTGGAGCGAAGAAGCTATTATTTTTACAAGGATGTTTATTTTTTCCTTTTTATTAGTTTTTAAATTCTGAACGAAGAGAAGAAGCTTATGTTTTTATAATGATGTTTAATTTTTTTTTTTTCTTTCTCTGTGAACACTTTTTCGTATAGAACAACTGGTCCAAAAGTTTCGATCAGTAACTTTATAGATCCAAAATCGAACCCAGATGGTACTTTTAAGAGGCCATTTTTCAAATTTCTCAATATTTTTTTTGAAAATGCGAAAAAACTGAAAAAAAATTGTCAAAAAACGGCAAAAATATGCGATTACCGCAATTTCCGTAAAATTGAAAATTACTTTTTCACGTAACTTCTAAAATAATGCATCTGGAGACTTTAAATAATTTTCACCAACCACTAAAAATAGTTACAAGAACAATTCATAAAAATTTCAAATAGATTTGATCATTTTTGAGTTAAGTGCAGCATTTTGAAAATTTCGGAAATATATAATTTTTCGTTAGTTTTTATGTAATTAAATTTTTGATTTTCGATATTAAGACTTGAAAATTTAATATTACCTCACTGACATAAATGTCTACTTGATCTGAAAAAATCTCAAAAATCGTAAGTCAATTTTTTTATTTTTTTTTTGTAACTTCAATTCTAACTTCAAGAATTTCGACTAAATTCGTTAGTTTCACCTAAAATCACACGCACTTTAACGAACATATACGAAAATTGGCCAAACCGATTGTTTTGAAATTTGGTGTCTAGATAGGAAATTTCATTGCGAATTGATTTATCGTTTCTTTAAAATGCATTACATCCGTCAAGAGTATCTCGCCTGACGTGCGAAGAACACCCCGACGAGCGAGGTACACACGTTTCGTATACACTTTCCACCAGAAATTTTTTGAATCATTTAATTCATCCCTATAGATGTGACTTTTCATAGGTCATTTTTTCCAAATACTCAATAGTTTTCTTAAAATTTGAGAAAAACTTCTCAAAATTTAACCGGAAAAAGAAAACTCAGAAACTATCTGTTTACAATCAAAAGGTCATGGAATTTATAATTAAGTTTAATACTCAAAATTAATTAATTAATTAACGATTACTATTATTATTATTATTATTATATATTCCTCTGTGCGTTTTGTATACGCCAGTATTAATACATTTAACATTGAATACACTGTCGCGCACAGGCCATGATCAATCACATGTTATTGTTTGGATTTAATCGTATTCCGTTTGACTTGTCCCTTACGAGACAAATCGATCGGTGTGGTAAAGGGAGGGAGAAATTTAATGCGTTCGGGGTGAATTTATTTATTCATGCATCCCCTATTATCGCGCTAAAATGTGTGTGAATTCGGAATTCGGAAATTATTTCACTATTTGTTTTTTCGTCGAATGAAATATCCCCACACTTTCTAAAAACTTTGACTTCAGAGTTACTAATTATAATATTAGTACAAAATGATAATTTTAAACTATTAATATCATTCCAAAGTACAATATACATAAAACAATAATGTCGCATTTAAAAGTTTTTCGATAAATGAAATATCTCAATATGGTTTTAACTGATTTTACGTATATCATTCCCGCAGGAGTTAGATCAGAGGTTCCCAAACTGTGCGTCACGACCTAAAAGTGGGTCGCGATTAAATTGTTGGTGGGTCGTGTTAAATTTTAGTTTACGAGTGAAATGAAGAAGCTATTTTTGTTTACAATGATATATATATATATATATTTTTTTTTTCAGTAAACACTTTTTCGTATAAAAATATTTTCCCAAAAGTTTCAATCAGCAACTTAGTAGAATCAGAATTTTCCTCTAGATGGTACTTAAGGGTGATTATTATTCAAAATTCTCAATAGATTTTCAAAATTTGAGAAAAACTGCCTTAAATTAGATAAAAAAAAGCAATTAAAACTTTATGGAAATTTAAATATAGACTTTAGACAATAATATGAAAAAAATATTTTTGAGCGAAGAATCCCCATGGTGCGAAGTAAGTCCGACTTTTTATATGAACAATTTCTTCTTTTTTTTTGCAATATTAATTTAAACATATATACTTATATCATTTTAGTATTTATTACACATTTATTGTAATGAATAAATTAATAATTATAGTTATTTAACAGTTGTACCATGTTATTCGACAAAAATTTAACTATAAAATGTTTTTTTTTTATTCAGAATCTTATTTATTTTCGTCATTCAAAAAAATCAATAAACATTTGGTTATTGTCGCGGGTCGCCAAAATCGAAAAATGACCAAAATGGGTCATACCAAAAAAAGTTTGGGAACCTCTGAGTTAGATCGTAATAGCAATTTGCATTAAAGCCATTGAATGTACCCCGTGAAATCGAGAGCGAAAACGCTGAATTTTAATTATCGAACGATTGTTTTTCAATAAAATATGCCAGTTGCATATTTTTCTTTTTTGTTAAATTGTCAATGTATTTGACTGTACTCAAAACTCAAATTTCGAACGACTTTGAAACCGTTTATTTGTAACAATCGCTTAGTTTAAAATATTGCTTTGTTATCGGTTTCAAAAATTTATGTATTAGACGATTTTTCGAAAAGACAATTCAATTCGCAAACAACACAATAATGTGTTTGTTCAGTATGTAATAATAATTTTCAACACGAAGAAGTCGTAGAATAACGCTTTGGAGTTTGTACAAACTCATGATGATGATTAAGATAAATTAATTATTAATTAATTTACCATACCTTTTTTACAGTATTCGAGTTATAAATACTTCTGCATTGTTGAAATGGATTATGTAAAGTTTTCTGTTTTTTTTCCCCCAACCATCAGTGCTATAATACACCATACAACATGAATTTAACGTGTGCACAGTTAAAATATGCAACAATATGCATTTTATCCGAAATATGAAAAAACTTAGAATAAAATAACCACCATTTGTTTCAATATGATTCTTGAACATTACAAGTGTTAATCAGTAATTACAAAAAAAAACAAGAGAATTTATGTAAATCCTAGTAGTAATTATGAATGTAGCTCATGTGTTCGAAAATCAAGAGTCAAAATATCAAGTGATATAAAAATCCTAAGTTATTATATAAGTAATTTCTCGTAAATGTCATGTGCTATAAAATTCTTTTTTAATAATAATATGTATTTTTGTGTTTAATTGAATTTTAAAAATAAATAATAACAATGCAAATTTTTAACTTTAAATTTGAGGCAATAGCTCTTAAAGAAATTAATTAATATCAAATCTAATCTTTTACATAAATTTCGCAGTCTTATATTATGATTTTTTTTTTTTTTTTCTAATAGTTTGTAAGTAGACATTTTAGTCGGCTATAGTCTTTTTTTTTTCTATTTTTGACTCGAAATAATTTCTGTAATGTACAAAAATAATTTTCGTACAGAAATCGTTTACTTTTATATTAGTTTTTTTTTTCAAAAAAAAAAAGAAAACTCATGACGTTACAAAGAAATTTTTTGAATACTATTTGATTTTCATAAGATATGCTGATTTTATGCCACTTGATTTTCGAACACTAGCCACCCCTAATAATTATAGCAATAAAGTAAAGTGTTTATAATATTTTAAAACATATTATTGTTCACAAACTTCCAACCGCGTAATATTACTCTATTACAACCGAGAAACTGTTGCTGTATAATAATAATAATAATAATAATAATATTAATAATAATAATAATAATACAATTGTTTTATAGCTATTGTTGCAATAATTCCACGTGAATTTGTCATTGTCACTGCTTATTTTTAGAATCGTACACTACACAGGTGCCTACGAACAGACAGCTAAATTATTAAAGGCAATATACAATAATATTTTATAATATATTATGAAACCTCGACGACGCTTAATAATTAATAACTCGCCTTGATGTTGTTGCCAAAATTGTATCGCCCCAAAACGTTTCATTAAAATATATTATTATCAGCTATAGTTTATTATAATAATAATAATAATAATAATAATTTTGTGATCTCAAGACACGGCGTGTGAATATTAAACAGATTTATTAATTCCGTTCGATAACTCAGATGTTCCCGACCTTTTTTTGACTCACGGCACCCCATAAATACTTTCAAAAAATTCTGAAACGACCTAAACTCTACGCTCTATATTAACATATAATTTGTAACTATGTTTTTTTCTTTAGCTAAGTATAACCAAAAGTGGTAAAATAGTATATACTTATATATATATATATATATATATATTATATTTTATTAGCTGTAATATTTTACATAGTACATAATTTTTTTTTTCTTTTCTTTTGTTCATTAGAACATAATATTTTCTGCAAAACATTTTGTTTATATTGTATTATTTTTAATAACTAAACTCAACTCGAACCAAAATAACAATAACTTAAATCATCAAAACCGTGACCGAAAGTCGACAAACAAATACTACAACGAACTCTATTTTTTGGCTTCGGATAAATTATAATTGAAATTCGGAAAATTTAAAAGCGTCGAAAATCAACGCCTCAAGTGGTTTTTTTTTTTTTTTACGTAACTATTGTACGGTGTCAGAATTTTTCAATTCGTCCTTTTTTTATATTATACAGAGTGTCTCGCCGAGGATTTGCTCATTGGAATATTATCTCTCCTGAGATTAAAAAGATAATCAAATTCCATTTTTTTTTTTTTTTTTTTCATAAGATCCACATCAGAAACAAGGACTACAATTATCTCCTAGTATTAATAAGTGTTTAATTTTGTTGTCAAAAAAATTCAAAAATTTATAATTTTCATATTTTTTTTAGAAAATTTTTAGGATCTTACCATCTTATAGAGTTTATTTTTCTGAGAATTTTGGCGTTTTAATGTTTAATTTTTAGTTGGTAATCACTAATCATAATCATTAATCAATATAATCACATTATCATAATTTACTTAATAAGTGATTACACTATAGATTGCCAACAATGATCGATTTAAGATTAGATAAGAAAAATAGTCAATCATCTGATAATACATAATATTATATTTTGTGAAAATTTAAAACGAAATTAAAAATCATCGGGAGAATGAAAATAAAATATCAAAACGCCAAAATTCCATGAAAATAAATTCTATAATTGTCTTCATTTTTTTTTTCTTCTTTAAATACATTAAAAAAATCATTTTCGTACCAAAACATAAAATTAAATGAAAATAAGAAATATATGTACTTATTGTCAGTGTAAGTGTTGTAAAATAAAACAGAATTCGACGATCTTCATGAAACCTCAGGAGCTATCGTGATGAGCAAATTCTCGGTGCGACCAGTGTTTAAGCAAAGATAACTGAACAATAATTATCTGGATAAAGATACTTTTTCAATAATATACTAAGATAAAAGATAAAATATTACTCAAATTTATCGAGATAAATAAAAAAGATAATTTTTTTTGTCATGTTGATTTATAGTTTAAAAAATCAATACTATACCAATTCATAAAATAAAAAAGTTTTATTGACGAATAATGTTATGGGCAAAAATCTATAAGACCGATGTAAACCAATGTACACTTAATGTTGATTTCAATACAACTGGAAAATTCGTTGAAATTTCTAAAATGTATTAAAAGTGTATAAGTATATCAATCTGACAAAACCGTATTCGTTGGTAGTTTACATTACTAATAATTAATTACTGTCATAAAAAATAAATAAATAATTGGGAATTCATTTCAATAGATAATTTAGTACAGATGACACAAGTTTTTTTTTTTATCTGAGATAATGCATAAAACTAGCATTTTTTATCCATCTAGATAAGACAAAAGATGATAGATTATTTATCTAGATAAATTTATCTTGTTGTGTTCAATTTCCTGTGTATGAAATAGCAACATCCTGACAAATCATATTATAAATATGTCCTCAACAATGTAAATTATTACTAAAACGCTAACCACGTGCACACAATCGATTATTGCAAACAATAATAATTATTCCAAAAACGGTTTTTTTGCAAGAGGCGTAATTTTAAAAGTGAATTCAAATTTTTTTTTTTTTTTCGATCGTGAAATTACGATAAAACTTAACGATATGACATTACTATTTTTCCTTCCTTTTTTTTTTTTTTTGTCTTTTTAATGAAAAATACGATTGAAATATTTAGAGTTTCACAAACCAACGATTACGTTATTGAATTCAATTAATTTTACGAATTTTTATTGTTTTTTCTTTATTCAATAAATATTCGTTGAATCTGAAGTAGATATATAGTGTACACGGTCCACAAATCAATATGGAACGCTCGGCGAAAAGCACGTGCTCTCACTAATTGTACTGAAAAAAAAAAAAAAAAAGAAAAACGTGACATGTTGTGTTTAGCTTAAATTTTTAAGTAAAAAATATTGACGAATACCAATAATAAACTACCGTTTTTCAGTAGAGTTAATGTTTTCAAGTTTACTTTAAATCAAAACGCATTTTTCTGACAATTTTTGTTTTTCTAGTTTCAGTGAGTCATGTACTCAAAATCTAGCACGCGTTCTATTGACGGTAAAGAATAACCTGGGTAATAAAGAATAAAATTTGACGATCTAGAACAGTGGTTCCCAACGTGTGGGGAATTCCCACATGCAAGTAATCAAAATTCATGATCGACCAAAATTATTTACTGTTTTTAAAACGATATCGGCTAATGAATGTGGTGGAACCGTACTGCGCAGACGTATATAGATAAAATGTATGTACTTTTACATTTTCCGACTTCGTATTTTATTATTTCTCTCGAAACTTATTTCCGGAATACTGCGAATTTCTACGGAATAAATTTGCATAATATTTTCGTCGAAACAGGGATCACGTCATTTAGGTCTACCGGTGTATTCCGGTTTAAACACCTAAACGCGTTTTAAAGTGTAACGAACGTTCCGAATATAAAAAAAAAAAAGAAAAAAAAATCGTCTCCCGATCATTCCTCTTAAATTTCGGTGATTTATTAAGTTACACGTGGTATATATTATTATTCAATACGCCTCGTAGTATACAGGGTGTTCCGCTGCACAGTAAAAATCTTCAAAACGTACGTTTGCAAGAGTTTTATCTGGTAGATTTTTAAAAAAAAAAAACTTTATTACGCTTTGTCCGAAACAGTGTTTCACTACTAACTACTTTGCTAAAAAAACAATTATTTACTATTTTCATTTTAGATTCTGAACGAAGTGAATAAAGCTTATGATTTTACAATGATGTTTATTTATTTTTATTTTTTTTCTCTTTATGTGAACACTTTTTCGTATAGAAATACTTGTTCGAAAATTTCGATCAATATCTCTATAGAACCGGTACCACATCCAGATGGTACTTCAGAGAGGTCATTTTTCCAATTTCTCAATACTTTTTCCAAAAGCGGGGAAAAACTGTCGGAAAATTGACGAAAAACGGCGAAATACGCAATTACCGAAATTTCCGTAAAACCGAAAATTACTTGTTGACATGAATTTCTAAAATAATGCAGCTAGAGACTTGAAATTTTCACCGACCACTAAAAATAACTACGAATACATGTCATAAAAATTTCAAAAAGATTTGATCAATTTTGAGTTGAGTACGGCATTTTGAAAATTTCGGAAATTTCTCATTTTTTGTTAGTTTTTATGCAATAAAATTTTTGATTTTTGATATTAAGACTTGAAAATTTAATATTACCTCACTGACATGTATGTCTAATTGATCTGAAAAAATCTCAAAAATCGTTAGTCCACTTTTTTTTTATACCCGTTTGAAGTTAAAATTACTATAATACACTATAACGTACATATAAGAAAATTGGCCAAACCGATTGTTTTGAAATTTGGGGCCTAGATAGAAAATTTTATTGCGAATATTTTGGTGCAATACAATTTCTTACGAACGAATAATTAAACATTTTACAAGGATTTGATTGAAAAAAAATCGGAGAAAATACAGACAGATATTGCGAAATA
>JAIPRM010015240.1:0-10271 GCA_025469315.1 Stegophylla sp. TES_Ste_2020
GTACTCGCACCACTGTATGATTATGCTTGATTTTTCATAAAAAATATACTAATTCTGGTCATCTCCCTGAAATGGGCGTAAGTTTTTCATTTTCCCCGGGTGTTAAAAAGTTAAGATCCGGCCCTGATAGCTAGTATATATAATAGTATAAGTGGTAGGTGAGCAACCTTATAGCAGTGAATATATATATAGACACATTTTGGGAAACACTGCTCTAAACGAACAAAACCTACGTGTCTATATGTATGTGTGCACAGTGCACAAACAATAATTCTCTTGTTTTATGCGTGTACCACATGAACACTGTACGATAATACGTTGTAATAATATTGTTTACGAAAAGATATTTAAATAATTTATCTCAATTCGCCGAACGGGACCGATTCGAAATTTACACCGCTGAAACAATGACGGGAACGTGTCACAATCAAATCTGAAGAATCCCAAACATGTCCATACATCGTTGTTATTCGTTAATTGGTGTATGTTTTGTTGCACGATAACGATACGTTCGCAAATACATAAACTTGTCTTTATTTCGACGTTTTCCGTGACGTCAAATTCGACAAACGTAATGTTACTAACATAATCTCGTGAAATAATTTTATAAATTTGTTTACGGTAACTACAAAACGAGTGCGAGAAACGAATACAACAGATAAGCAAAGTTATGTGCAGAACCTCGTAAATTTCTCGAGTAAGTGTACTTAAATACTTATGAAGCATTTGAATAACACATGAAATAAGTATATCGGATAATATAGCAAATACTATATAGGTATATATTAATTATTTTTATTTCCATACCAAATTCGACCATATTTAATGAATTTTTTGAACATAAATATTTTTAAACATTGGTGTGAAGAATAAACTTGAAATTGAGTTTAATGCATGTATACTAGATATAATATAATAAACATAATATTTGCAATATCTACATCTTTTATACATGATATTAGGTTCTATGATATAGCTTAGAATTGTGAACAATAAAATTTAAGAGAATAATGGTAAACATCAAAATCCCAGTCATTATTTAAAAATATTAACATGGAGTTGTAGTTGTATGGAGGTAATTGTTTATTTACAAGTAGTAGTATTGTATCTATCCTCGACAGTGTATTAGTAATATTAGTATTATATTATTATTTTAAAATTAAATTTACTCATTTCATAATTTTATTTTTATTTTATTTTTTTTATAATGGTATTGATAGCATTACAAGAATAAAATAGTATTTCCTTATTTAAATACTATCTTTAATTAGAATTAAAAGTTATATAAGGGTTTAATCAAAAAAACATCATTATTTAACGTAATAATAACTAATATCATACAAATTCTTACATAAAACACATAAAAAATAAAAATCCTTTTCGATTTTTATGGCCGATAGACATACGGATGAGTAATATTTTAAGACATTTTTAGCTCATAATGATATAATCAATTTAAAATGGTATTAATAAAAAGTAAAATATAGACAAAAAAGTCGGACAAATTTCGCATCATAGGTATTCTTCGCTACTCAGGTCAAATACTCACTCTTGGTTGGTGTTTTGAATTTTAAAGAAACGATAAATTATTTCTTCAATAATATGATTCCGAGTGAATTACGTCAATAATATAAAGAACAATAATAGTCATCATTTTTAACACACCCACTAAAGTGTCTGACCCGATGAAGAGCGAAAAATACCAATGCTGCAATGGTGTGAAGTATGTCCGGCATTCTTGTCTATACTTTACTTATTTTTGCTTTGCTTTATTTTACTTCACTTTATTTATCTTTTATTTACTTTACTTTTTTTTATTCAATAAATAAAGAAAATAAAAATAAAAAAAGATATTTTCACTAAGAACTACAATTTTGATAAGAAAAAAAAGTGTTGGAAGAAAATTTTCAGCATATTTTCACCTTTTTCAAAATTATTTTACGCCCAAATATTTTTCGAATTAATGTCTATTTATGTTTAAATTTTTATAAAGTTTGGATTAAAAAAAGATAGTCTTCAAATCTTTTTTTATCAAAAGTAGTTTTCCTCAAATTTTAAGAAAACAATTGAGAATTTGGAAAAATGACCCCTTCAAAATACCAGAGACAAATGCGGTTTCAAAAAGTTACTGTTTTAAACTTTTGGACAAGTATTTCTATACGAAATAGTGTACACATGTACACAAAAATTCATATAAATAAATAATAAAGAAATAATAATCATTGTAAAAATTTAGATTTTCTTAACTAAAAACACAAGAAAATCTAGGTTACGGCATATTTTATTGTTTTCACTAAAATTTTCTGTAGTTTTTCTTTGTTTTCTGTGAAACTAATGAGAATATCGAAAGATGCCTTCTTTAAAGTACCAACTAGGAACAGTTTTCAATCAACTAATTTGCTTAACGATGTTCTACTACATGAAAAGGATAAGCGTAAATAATAAACATCCTTCCTCCACTCAGAATCTAAAAAACTTTCTACTTATTACTTATTAGCAAAACGTGTAGTCGTTGAACATCGCGTGCGTTAACAAACTGTATCCCTCTAACTGTATCCAACAGCAGTATAAAAATTATTTCCGTTCATAGAACAGATGTCGTTGCTCTTTAAACTCATTTGGTTTAATTGGACAGGAGGGGAGAATCAAGCGAAATTCACTTTATTTTTAAAAACGAAATTTAGTGCTATTTGATATTTTTTTTTTTTTTATAAACGGATGACATCATTATGATTTCCGTACAAAGTGTCATACAAAACAACAGAAAAACAACACAAAAACTAAAATGATTATACTCAAGATATTGAAATTTTCTATTAGGAACAATGTTACTATTTATAATATCATATAACTACTAATCGGTATTAAATATAGTTTTTTAATGACATAGAAAAATTATTACGAAAATACATATTATTATCGTGATGTCGGGGCAATAAACTCGTTGCGTTTGGCTATTTGTTTTCGCTCGTTTTACTATACGCATAATTTATTTTGATAAATACGAAGTTTTAGGTATTAAATCATTATTGCATAACTTGGCAAATTTACTTGAGCTTATTTCGGTAAATTTCGACATCGTTTCGATTTTTATTAGTTCACCGATAGCACAGTCAAATTGTATTTTGAAGTGGAAATTTTTGATATACCTAATGTTTTTTAGTGGTTTACTATATGTTTTTTTCGATGATGATACGAATCAAAAGTTGCTCAACAAAATGTTTCACCACAAATCTAAGAAATCAGAAAAAACCTAAAAATGTTGATGTTTTTTTATTATTATTATTTTTAGTTACTACTTAAAAAGTAAGCTTTTTACAAAAAATATGAATTTTTACAAAAATCAAGAAAAAAAATTTGACTACAATTTATTATTCCATTTTTTTTTTTTTTTTTTTGTGTTTATGACTTTTGCATATTAAGAAAATATGTGTTGAAAAAAAATACAAAAAAATAATTATTTTTGAAAAATAGCAAAATAAACTTCTACAATTCATTTTTCTTTTTCCTGTTTTCAGTCAATAGTGTTGTATAAAAGTGGCTAAGTAAAAAATATTTTTAGATTCTTCACGTTTTCATTTTATTTCGCTTTGAGCGTTTATTTAGTTGCTATAGAAAATTTGATAGCAACCAATTTATTTGTTTAATATGGTTACAATGGTCATACAATAGACAGTAAATATTTATTTTTTAACTAAATTTATCAAAATACCCATGGTACGAAATATGTAAGACTTTTTTGTTTATTTTAATACTGTTAGAGTTTGATAACTTGAATCAACATGAAAGATCAATTAAATTAGGTGTCTTTTAATTTTTTTTATTATTTTTTTGAGAATATTTTTTAGTAGAAACCGATATTTGAATGAAGTCTTATTTAATCCTTCTGAAAATCATGGAATGTCATTAAAACCGTTTTTTAAAAACGTTATTTTTAAAATTTTCCAGAATTTTTCTAATAACCTAATATCTCTATATGAAAAATAATTTTACAAAATTAATTTTATTCATTTAGCGATAAATCCAAAATAATGATCATAAAAACTAAACGAACAGACAATTTTTTGAAATATGCCATCTATCGTATAGTATTCATCAAATTCCATGAAATTATTAAACAAGTTTACCCTTATTGAATGTAGAAATTTCAAGATATTAGAAACTTTTAGTTTTTTATCACACAAAAGTGATAATTTTTAGTTTTACGACCATATATCTGATGGAAACATGGAATAAAAAAAAAGTGGAGGGTAAATGGGGATAAAAACATGTTTAACTGACATGTAACCGCACGGGGGAAATTTTCATTTTGCATACCTTAAAATATCGAATTCAAATCAAAGTGAACTATAAATATTTTTTTTTTGCTATTAGCATCTCCCACGGCAAATCCTGCGTACATTTCTGATAAAACTCTGTTTTGCAAAGAAACCCCAAGTCCATAAAAAAATAATACATAAAAAAAGTATTAATTTTATGTCATTTCCTTTCCTTTATTTTTTATATAGAATCACATTTTATGAAAAAAGCTTATTTTTCAAGAAATAATCCAAAAACAAAAATCTACATTTTTAATATTTTTTTAAGATTTATCATATTTGCCTTGAAGAATGTAGTAAGACAACTTCAGATTTGTGTTCAGCATCCCAAAGAACAAGAATTTAGCCATATAAATCAATTAAACAAGATATTTCCACTTCAAGTCTTTTTGAACACTTATTTGACTGGACTGAGAGTAGTGAACTTCAAAAATGGTCTTCGCATTATTAATTATCTTATTTTGTTACAATACTGATAAAATTAAAAAATACTGTTTTTAGTTTATTCAGTTTTGGTTTTTCTTATCTTGAGTGTTATCAAAACTATTACAAATTTAGAAAGAAAAATATTTATTGTTTTATAGGCACTTAAAGAAATTATTAAATAACAATTTTAAAATTATTATTGTTATAAATTAATATTAGTTTAGGTAATTGTAAGATTTGTAAGATATTCATTTTGAGGAATAAATTTCATTCCTGTGTAAAAAAAAAAAAAGAAAACGTACGCTGATTGGGAGTCGTTCCTTGACCTTTAATCTTATAAGAGTTAATATTTAAAATATTAAGCAAAATCGGCAAAATTTAGTGAATAAAAATGTTTTTCTGGATTCAAATTATTTTACTGCTGGTGTATGATATTAGATATATCAAATTAATACCTTATATTAAGCTAACTTAATTACACATCTATTATTTATTACAGAGCTATATTTTTATTATTTTCTCTATTTAGCACGAACTTAAAAAGTTTTAAAAATTCAAATTTTTGTCCTTTCAATTATAGGTATCATACCCACTTGATCTCAAAAATCAAGGAAGTAAAATGTTGTGCTTTGACACGATTTTTGTGGGTAAGCCCACCTCTTTGTGTCAACAATATTATGGATTGGTTGGTCATTAGGACATATTTTGTGGATTAATTTCATAGGTATCTGGACAATATGTCGAACTTGAAATTATTTTAAATTCGACATACACTATTCACAGAGTATAGGTTATATGGGTATTATAACGATTAGATAGAGTGATAAATAAATGCTCAAAAATCGATATTTATCACAATATTATATTAAACATAATGGGTAATGGCTAAATGTCATTCACAATAGTTAGATTAATTACTTTCACTGTATAGCAGTGACATATTTTTTTACCACGACCTTTGTGACTTATTTCATATGCACAATTTATACCCTATATGCTGTACCCTGTCCATTTAAATTTAAAACTACAATTAATTAATCCGTTTCAAAACCGTTGCGAATAGCGGACGTACTACATATAAATTAAGACATTATACTGCGTAGCGCACAATAATAATTATGTAAATGTAAATAATGACCGCGAAAAAAAAATGTCCTATCGAAAAAAATTGTCGGGGAACTCATCCGTAAAGATGTCCATGAGAGAAAAATATAAGAGCAGTGGCGTAGCCAAAAAAATATTTTTTTTGGGGGGGGAGGGTTTTAAATTTACAATTATCTGTCCTGCATATGATAAAATATAAAATGTGTCATTATTTAGTTTATTAAAATTGAATTAAAAAAAAAAAAAAAACACAGTCTTCAAAAAATATACATCGTGTGAGAAGATAAGATAATTTTTCTAAATATCAATTTATATTATGCTTCTATTATAGTACTCTAATAAACCATTTTAATAAGGATATTATCCTTCGTTTATTAGAGTACTCAATTCTTTGCTTTCTAATAAATAATCATTGTGCCGGTCAATATGGTAAATTAGTTACTGGTGTATTCTACGATGTTAGTATATATGAATTAAGTATCACTATTCTCTTCAATTTTATTTCTTTAATTTTCTGACCATGTCGACAGCTTTTTCCGCCAATCTATTTGATTTAAGATAGTTAGAGCTAGTATTCAAAATATTTAATCCCCATTCCGTTTATTGTTTTTAT
This sequence comes from Stegophylla sp. TES_Ste_2020, assembly GCA_025469315.1. NCBI lineage: Eukaryota > Metazoa > Arthropoda > Insecta > Hemiptera > Aphididae > Stegophylla > Stegophylla sp. TES_Ste_2020. The sequence goes on from JAIPRM010015240.1 coordinate 6,463, forward strand.
GAGGTTTTCGTTAAATAATATCGCAATGTAAAATATTTACTGCAGGCATTATAAATTTTCTGACCATGTCATAATTTATACTAAATATTAAAGTATAATTTGTAATTGTTCAAATTATGTTTATGTTAGGGCTTAGATCCCAATAATTTATTATTATTATTATCTGTGTCATGGTAGTCTAAGAGGTGACAACACTGTATCAGCATTCATGCTCAGGTGTTTTATATTAATATATTAGTTTTTTCCATAGACATTAGACATTATACTGCGAGTAGTGTAATGTCTATGGTTTTTTCACATATAGTAATTTATAGGCATTACTCTATGGCTTTTTCATTAATTCTGTCTCTTCTTTTTACGACTCTAGCCGCCCGATCATTTTTAATAGAAAATATTATATTATATTATTACGAATAAGAATAAACGTCGTTATTTATCTACGACAAATCAGCGCGTAATAAGTCATTATTATACAGTCCACTTAAATTTAGTGGTTGAGGCTACGAACAGTTTATACCGAAAGCAGTTGATGGTACTGCAGAGATGAAAAAAATTAAAGATAATCGGACAAAGTATTATAACATAAAAAATTGAAGACAAAATAATGATTTTTAAAGATGTAAGTAAAGAAAACTTAAATAAAACTAAGTATTGTAGGTTTAATAGTGGTGGGAATTTCAACTCGCTGATAAGATTTAACTCCTGCAATTCAACTCACTTAAATGAGTTGAATCACCGATTCAACTCTCAACTCTTTTGACAACTCTCAATTCATACATAGTTAATCTCCGAAAACTTAAAGACTTGCAAGTTACAACTCAAATTAAAGTTAAATAACCCACATTTTGAATATTCAATGGACAATTCAATATAAATACTACGTATTGTAATAGATTATAATGTAATGTACAGATTATACAAAATATAATTTATAATCGTTGTTCTAAAGTTATTGCATATTATCATATTATTATTCTTGTGCTTTATGCATAGACCTTATGTACACTATTAGCTATATGGCTATATGGTCCGTTTACTCTTACCATTGCGGTAATTTTAAGAACACCGAAAATTGAATCATACATTATTAATATTACACATTGACCGAACAATAGCAAACCACTTTATTCTTATTATTATTGTTACTTTCTTGTGTGGAATGGAACTAACATTATTTATTTAATATTAAACTTATTTTTTTGAGACTTCCGACCTCCGTGTTCCATTTACTCATAAGATAAATTTTGCGTGAACACATTCCTTGAGAGATAATTTATTTGACACTTGATCATTCAACACTTCATTAAATATGTCTGTCTAATAGTTTCGATATTTGCAATTACTTTATAGGATTACACTTACGTTTTAAATAATTATAAGTAGTAAAAATTCTATTACTTTGAATTCTGTTTAGGTTTCTGAATGCAATCAAGGATAAAATATATCTTGATCACTTATTTATGGTACAAATAATAATATATGTGCATCAATTTTGTAATCAAAATGAAAAAGTCTTATTTGAGGCAGCAAATCAAACATAGATTTATTTGCATATAACAATCAAGAAAAAATAATATATTAACAACATTTAAAACAATCAAAACAGGAAACAATTTATATCAAAATAAATATTACAATAATATATTTGAAAAAAAAAACAAAGTTTAACAAATTAGAAATATATCAACTCTCAACAATTTTGAACGTTGCCAAAAATACAATATAATACAATATATAATATATACGAAATATAAAAAAATAATTGATAATAATAATTATTAAAAGGATAACAAAAATTGAGCAAAAATAATATTTAAAGTAGAACTTTACCAAATGGATTAAAAATATAAATATGAAACAATAAAAAAATAATAAATTGTCATAATCACAATAATTATAAGGAAAACAAGATTTCAACAAAAAACAATCAATACAAATTACAAATTTTAAAACATACGAAATAAGGAGTTGAAAAAAATTATGCGTAGGAAAATAATGTGATTTTACATATAAAATAAATATTGTGATTATTTCATCATAACAATAAAAGTACATGAATGGAGTCAATAAAATATATGTGGAAAATATAGTTCTTTTCAAATCAATAATAATTATTAAAAGGAAAACAAAAATTGAGCAAAAATAATATTTAAAGTAGAACTTTGCCAAATGAATTAAAAACATAAATATGAAACAATAAAAAAATATTAATTGAAAAAAAAAATAATAAATTGTCATAATCACAATTACCTATAAGGAAAACAAAATTTCAACAAAAAACAATCAATACAAATTACAAATTTTAAAACATACCAATGAAGAAGTTGAAAAAAATTATGCATAGAAAATAATGAAATTTTAAATGTAAAATAAATATTGTGATTATTTCATCATAACAATAAAAGTACATATGATATGGAGTCAATAGAATATATTATGTGGAAAATATAGTTCTTTTCAAATCATAATAATTATGGCAAAGATTAACGGGGTTTATCCGATATGTAATAGAATGCAAAAATAATAAATTTAAATAAAGGTGAAAATGATTTTAATCACTCCAATCATCATCGTCGTCATCAGTTTCACTTGAATCGCTACTGCTGTTGTCACTATGGATGAATTTTGATCGCTGAGCTAACGCTCTGTATAGTAGTCCCGCTACACTATTTGTTTCTACCGTTTTTAGAATTTTCCTATCGGCAAGCTGAACCTGTAAAATAACACATTAGTAAGTTTTATTTTTCAAAATAACTTTGCATTTTAAGTAATACCGGTTTTAATTGTACGCCTCGCTTAATCTGATTGAGCAAATCAGTTCTCGGCACCGGAGTATTGGAGGAAAATTTACTCGAATTTGATGTGTCTACGTGCTATAAAAAACCGAATCCAGTTATTATTTATTTATTTCATAATTATTATCATCGATGTACTATTTACCTTTAATGTTATTCCACGTTTAATGTCATCGAAAAGGACAGATCTATTACTGAGCACTCCGGCTACAATCGGTTTGACGGATTTTGTTTTTTTACAAGAAGTTGGTGACAAACTTATGGAAGGAGCTGGTGGTGGTGGTGGAATTGGTGGAACAACATTGTCACCTAAAATATTCAAGAAAATTCCATTTTTCAAACGATTTATTGAACATTCCCCCCAGAAACATTATAAAATTTTTTAACATGGTCCAGAATATATTATAAATAATAATGTTGTAGTGAATTGTATTAACTTTTTAATAAAGTCATATAGACAACCAGTGTTTATTTCAGACCTTATGCCCCTGGGGGAGGGAGGTATCGAAAATTTTCGAGGAGGACTTGTAAGTGTATATGTATAGTTATTTTCCGGGGGTATACATTTTATCCGGGGGGAGGCAGTCCCCTCCGATCACCCCTTGAAATAAACACTGTAGAAAACGTCTTTAGGCACTTTTACTTGTTATCATTAGTGAAATAATATTATTAAGAACCTAACAAATGTTATTATTTAAGACATATGAATAAAGATAATAATATTATCATAAATGTTATTGACACGATAATATTGGTTTTAATCAGGGTAAAATGTACCTATCTATCCTAACCTATTTTTAGATTCTGAACGAAGTGAAGAAACTAGTGTTTTTACAATGATGTTTATTTTTTTTTTTTCTGTGTACAACTTTTCGTATAGAAATACTTGTCCAAAAGTTTCTATCAATAACTTTTTGAAACCGGATTTGCCTCTAGATTGTACTTTAAAGTGGTCATTTTTTGAATTTCTCTATTCTTCAATTTTTTTTTTTTGAAAAAAACTACCCAAAATTT
>JAIPRM010015241.1:0-10270 GCA_025469315.1 Stegophylla sp. TES_Ste_2020
TTATTTTGTTCCTATTAAAATTTATTGGTCATAATGGTGATATTGCTGGAATTAGGAAAAAATATTTGAGGAGGGGAGAAAATATGTTTATTTTATTGATTTCCTCCCTCCCTCAATGGGTATATTAATTTTATCCAACTTTCCCAAAATCTGGGGGATTTTGAGTGGTTGTGTCACTACGTTCAGAATCTAAAAGAAGAAAAAAATAAATAAACAGCATTGTAAAAACACTAACTTATTCACTTCGTTTAGAATCTAAAATATATATATATATATATTTATATTATTCAGAAAAATGTATTTCCCTCAATTAACTAAGAACAGGGAAAAAACTTTTTAATGAGACAAAATGTGTTAGAAAATAAAATCACAAAATTGTTTTTAAACATATTAAAAATGTTCTTTCAAAAAAATAGTTTTTTTTCATGATGTTACTGTTAAACTATATATAACTATATAAATTTTCATAATATAAATTCTGGGTTGTCTCGAAAAGTACCATCTAGGAGCAAATTCTAATTCGAAAAGTTGCTGATCGAATATTTTAGACAAGCATTTCTATGAAAATAGTTTTCAAATAAACATCATTGTAAAAACATTAATTTCTGCGTTCCACTACGAATCTAAAATAAACATAAAATACATGACGTGGTTCATAGAAACATAACGTATAATAATTACTAAATAATTACTACGCATGTAATAAAACGTATGATGTGAAAATAGAATACTAAACATTATTTTGTACTGATTGTAGTTTGGACATGATAATATAATTAGTATTAATTGATATCAAAAAAATTTAAAAAGGTAAATCGATATAACGCAAAATTTTGATGTAAAAATATATAATATCGTAAAAAGTATAAATATGGTAAATGGAGAGGGCACGGGCCCTCGTACCCTTCCCTTAAATACGCCCATGTCTATGTTCTTGACACACTTTATGATTAGCTGATGGTATACTTGGTTACTGGATAGTGTAATAATAAAATTATGATATAAAATAGGTATGTATTATCTGTGGGTGGCAATCTTTTCGAGTTATCAATAATTTTCTTATCAGATAAACAAATCAAAAAAAGAAATTATTCAGTAAAAGAATATTAAACATTTCAAGTACATAATTAATAATATCTACACATTTATTATTTTACTTAGTACATTCATATTATATTTTTCTTCATACGAGACAGACATTTAACTGTTTTTTAAAAATATTTTGTGTACCCAAAGGTTACAATTTTCATTACCTATGGATAACTCTTCAGAAACTGAGGTATACATTACAGCAACCTATTTTGTATAATATAATATGATTATCGCGCATTTTAAATTTTATTGATACTTAATATTTCATTTTGTATAACTCATAGGCGGATGCTTTAATCAATCATGCGAATATTGGTATTACTGAAGCTGACAAACGTATGAATTCAACTATGAGCTTAAAAGAATACTATACTGTGTACATCATTGAAACCAAGTAACTTGATGCCATAAATACATGATACGAATTAAACGTCATTTAAATAATATATTATTTGTATAGAATTGACAGCGAATCATGGGCAGAATCAAAAAAAATGCAAAAGCTACTATTAGCCACTCGTCGATATACAGACTTTGTCACCCTACACAATCATTTTTGTAATAAATATCCATGGGTAATTATACCGCCACTACCAGAAAAAAAACAATCGTTTATGTGGAACAGTGAAGCTGTGTCTGATACAATGGATCCTGATTTTGTGGATCGAAGACGTGCAGGACTTGATAGTTTTCTCAAGAGAGTTGCCAGTCATAGTGAATTAGGTTTTGATGAATGTTTCCTTAGATTTTTAGGAGAGAGTGATAATTGGATGGATTCTGCAAAACCACTTAATAGTGAGCCAAACAATATTATTTTGCATCTAGTTAATTTTTTCCAAGAAATGTTAAAGTGAAACACCTAAAACATAATTTTATTGGTATTTTAAAATTATATTTTAATAAAAGTGATATTTATGTATTTATTGAAGTTATTTTTGTGCATATTTAATTTTAGGTATATTAAAAGATACAGAGCTTACAATTAAAACTATGAATGCATCAATGAGGGGTAAGAATTCTGATAAGCGGTTTGAAGCAATTAAAATGTATAGCAATAAATTACAGGTAACTGGATGTAAATATGGCGCCCAATAATAAATAAAAGTTCAACTAATATTTTATTTTCAGGGATCTATAAATAAAATATTAACATATCGAGCTAAACAAGCAGAGCAACTCTACAATGTAGACATGTTACATTTACACTATGGTAGGATTTTCAGTGAACTTAGTGCTGTAGACAATGATATTGGTGATGCAGTTCAGGTATTACATTATACACATAGAACTTTAATTAAAGATTTTAGATTCTGAATAAAGTGAATATAAAAATAAGTAAAGTAAATCAAAGATAAGTAATGTATAGATAAGAAAGCCAGACATACTTCAAACCAGGGGTATCCTTCGCTATTCTGGTCAAATATTCTTGGTGAGTGGGTTGAAAATGACTATTACTATTCTTTATTTTAGTAACTCCGTTCAGAATCATCTTATTGAAGAAATTATTTATCATTTCTTTTAAATTCTACACACCCACCAAGAGTACCTAATCCCGGAAGAGAAGAATACCCTGTTTTCTCTATATACTTCACTTATCTTTACTTAAGTTTACTTGACTTTACTTTTTGAAATTGATACTGATTCTTGATACATTTTTCAGAGAACAGGTCATTATATGGACTCTATAGCTTCAGCTATTGGTCCAGCATTGGAAGACGAAGAGATTATTATGGATCAATTAAAAGAGTAAGTAGAATTGTTTTTAAATTAAAATAATTAAATATATTAAAATATATATATGTATATAGAAAAATTTGTTGAGCAAAATCTAAAAACATTACCAAATTCTATTTCTAGTCCATTTAATTTTATCATATACTTAAAATTTGAAAGAATAAAGAAAAAAGGTAATTTGGACCTACAGAGGGGATCTAAGGGGCTTTATGTAATGTACATTATAAACAAAATTTAAGAACAATATAAATGATTAATATAAATGTATTAAATGTCGATCATGACACCTTAATAAACTCAGAGGTGGATCTCAGTTTTTATAAAAGTTGGCCACCCTTGTTATACAGGGTGTCTCAGTACGATTTGACAAATGCAATAACTTTAGTACTATTAATAATTTTTAACTTTTTTTTTTTAATATTATGACTACAGAATTTTGTTATAGCAAAACTTGTAAATTTTTTAGATTCTGAGGGAAGCAAAGAAGCTAGTGTTTTTACAATAATGTTTATTTATTATTTATTTTAGATTCTGAACGCAGTGAAGAAAGTAGTATTTTTTGAACAAGTATATCTATTGGACAAAGTGTTAAAAAAAAAAAATTAACATCATTGTAAAAACACTAGCTTCTTCACTTTATTCAGAATCAAAAAGTTAAAAATTATTATTAGAACAAAAGTTATTGCATTTGCTAAATTGTATTGGGACAGCCTTTATATTATTGAAATAAATAAGTATCTCACATATAACTAATGATGTTTCTACTGATTTAGGTACTTGGCATTTACAAATTCCCTGCACACTTTTGTCAAGAATCATGATTCTCTACATTACAACTTGAATCAATTGAACAATGCTTCTAACAAAGGTAATTTTATTTAATTTGTACAAATAATGCTAATTATTAAATTATTTAAAGAACATCTAATATACATTTTAATTTTTAATGTAACTTTATTTGCATTATAATATTATACATAAATTTAAATAATTTTATTTAAAAAATTTAACTAATTAGAAATCAATTACTATGTAGTATTTACCTACTAGAATTCTGCATGGTTCAGTTTGGACCGGTCTAGACCTGACCGGACCAGACCGCGGTCTAGTCTTTTTTATAATCTTCTATATATATATATATATATATAGGTTTGATGCTTTCATTTGAAAACAAAAGCCCATTGGTTTGCACCAAGTCATCGAATCTATGCGTTTATTGGTTAACTTTCATTGAATTTTTTGATCGTTAATAAAATGCATGTTTGATCATCTAATAATATTTTGTTTATAATTGTAAGTATAGAATAGAAAATGCGTGATTAAATGTGTGAATAAATAAAATATGAAAAATATGAGATACATTTCTAAACACTAGTAGGTAGAAAAATGATAGAAAAAAAAAATTAAAGTATTATTTTGTGTTATTTGGCGCTCTCTTAAAAGTAATGCCCAGATGATTGTCTAGCCTACTTAAGCCATTCCCTAAACGGTCCTATTCTATGGTAATGTTTATCTGTATTTAGCTCTGATATCAACAAACAAAAATATAATTGTTAGGATGAATGTGAGATAGGGTGTAATAAAAAATATGTTGCAAGCACTACATATTTCTAAGTATTATTTTTAACTTTTACATATTCACTATTGGTGTCATCCACAAATATAATGTGTAATATTTAAATACTAAGTATATGATATGATGTATAATTTCCATATATGTTTTAGAAACAAGTGGAATAATGTCCAGACTCTTTGGTTATACATCAGCAGCAGTTGATCGCGATGCAGCTGCTTTAGAAGCTTTTGAAAATAAAAAAAAAGAAGCAAAATCAAATTATTGGTTAGTATTTAATTTATAATGTTTATTCAATATTTACTGCATTGAATGATTAAATATATATTTTTCTTTTAAAATTTAGTCTAAGTTAATATTAATATAATATTAATCTTTAAGTTATGTTTTACTTAAAGGTGTTACTAAATACTTAATGATGTATACATCAGTGGTGTGTGGAAATATTTGAAGGTGGGTGAGCACCAAAAACATTATAAAGATAAATAATTAATTATAAGGGTAAATTTTTAAAAAAAGTACCATACTTTTACAGTTAACAATATTCATTTATTTACGAACAAAATCCAATCTTATATCATTTTCAACACGTTCATTTACAATTTTATCATACAATTTTAAATTATTTTTTATTTGTATTATCAACTCTTATTAATAAATAATCTCTCAAACTACTTGAACTGTGAGAAGTTTACTTTCTTTGACTGACAGGAATAAAAATAATTTTAAATTAAACCTAATCCTTACCTAAAGGTTAGATACTATCGAGCAAATAATATAAATTTGATGAAAGCATTTGCCTTGTAATTGTGTAAAACTATAATAACATTATTATCTCGCTTTATAAAAATAAAAAGTTATTGGACTTCAGATTATTAGGATATGTGCATGTAAAAGAAACAAAATTGCTCGATGTAGCGCATCCATCTGCTGCACAAAACCCCGCTCTCCCACACCTGACCATTCCTACTATAATAGATACGAGCCAAGCAGGGTAATCAAAATCGCGAGTACTTCTGTCAATATTTTGCATACCTATACCCATAATATATCATCTTAATTTCTTATTTTTTTTTTTTCAAAATGATTATTTTTATAATAATATTATACTGATACATACTATAATACAAATGATGAAGTATATTATATATAAAATAAAAAAAAACCATAATATCACGTGACATATTGTTTATTATCCTTATGAATTAAATAAATTTTATTTTATTTTTAAATGAATATGTGGCACTTATCTTGCTTGCCCTGACCATATGCCACTGGTATATATTTTTATATTACATAATTTATTTGTTAATTTTGTTACTTTTAATATATTTAATTTTTATACAGCTAAACCTGAAAATAATTAATTTTATCAAATTTTTTTTCCTAGTGAATTTGTTGATAAATCTTTAAAAAATTACCAAGAATTTGAGAGACAAAAAGACTCCGATCTTATGAAAATTCTTAAAGATTATGTAGCATTTCAAACAAAGTATGCTCAAAAGGTTTGTGTACAGTTAAATTTTATTTATTTTGTATAAAATAATTATTTTTAGTAGTTATAATCGTTTTATTTTTAGATGATAAAATATTAAATTGATTATAAAAATATTTTGTTTATAATAAAATTCTTAAATATAAATGGAATTGATTTATTAAATGGTTTGTATTCTTATTATAGAAATATTGTAGTAAATTTTTAAATATTTTATTCTGTTAGTAATTGTTAAGTAATTCTATGTTTTCTCAGTATTTTATACATTATAGAGTTTTTATGTCAGTGGTTCTTAACCCAAATAACATGGACTTATTGTAGGGGTGGCATAAAATCCTTGATGTAAATAAAAAAATAACTGATTAAAAGAATTTAATCTTTTTTATTTTTCGACAGGCTGCATTTCTCAATAGTTGTATTATATTTCATACTTTCATACTACAAAGTACTTTTTAATAATTTTAGTTAATAAATTATTTCCTCATGAAATAATTCTTGTTTATGCCACTTATTATGATATTTAATACACAAAATATATTTCTGTATGTATTCAATAAAAATATTGATGATAATGGGACTGTCCAATTCATATACGTAAGGGTGACACAGAAAAAAGGTTGAGAACCACTGATCTATGGTGTAATAGAAACATTCAAAGTATATTAAATGAATTTTAAAATCTGTTTTCAGGGATTGCAAACATGGAAAAATATCTTACATAGCATAGAAAGCATTGAATGAACCATTACCACAGCCATTACATATCTTCATTATTTAAGTCAATTATTCCTTCAATTTATTCACGATTATGTACCTAAAGAGTAATTTGCATTTTCATTATTTATATAATACTAGGTCATTCCAATATTGTTGAAAATAGCCTACTTAAAATAGTAAGTGCGTTTTTAGAAACACTGAAATTAATTTTAAGTAGGCATTGTTCTTATTAATTATATTGTTATTTGTTTTGTAATTAAATCTTTATTCATTTATAGTCATCAAAGCGCTTTTATAATATGTTAGTTTACTTTTTTTTTTTTTTTGCAATTTGTTAACAAATTAAAACACTTGTTGTTCAATTGCACAATACCATTAAAACATTAATATTCCTATGTGTGATCAGTTTTAAGAAATCTGTAATATTTTTACAATACTCACTAAAATTTTGTACAAATAATAACTCACTTGTTTATTTAAAACTTTTATTTTAATAACTTTCTATAATTTAAATCAAACATTGTTCTCAAATGAATATTTTATTTATTTAACTGATTACATTTTATCAAATATTTATTTTTCTATACACATTAAATTTGAATAATCAAAAACAGTTAAGTATTATTATTAGAACAGACGACTGTTTCCATTTTTCCAGATTTACTCAATAACTACTTGAGAAATGATAGCTTTCAGGTTTGGAGTAATGAACTATCACATTTTCAAGGCAAATTTAAAAAAAAACAGTACATAGTATAAAACAATATATATATATACCGTATGTATCAAAAGTCTTCATCCGATTTCAAAAATTTATATTTATTTTAAAAATGAAGATATAAGGGTGAAATAAAGTAAAATATATTATTAAAATATTCAAGTTTTTACTAAATCACCATGTGGTGTGTTTTATCCTTGTTACGTGTTGTAGGTGGCCTTACTTTTTTTACCGTGACTTCTGACTGATATTGTGAGCCACTTTTCACACTGAAAATTGATATAAATGATTTCAAATAGAATAGAGCCACATCCCAGACAACCCTTAATTTTCAGTGCTATTTTGAAGAAATTTTTCAATATCTTATTTCTTTGCGCGAAGTTGTTGCACAGCCTCCTTGTTCCTCTGATTCGAGTACCTGTGACTTTTTCTTGTGGGGTTTTTTTTTTGAGTTTTTTAATATTATCCTCAAACTTTTGAAAAACTAAAGGAGGCAATTCACGAAGAAATTACCAGAATTACACATAATATTATGATACCAAGAGTGGTAGAAAACTTATGAGAACGACTTCATGTGTGCGTTGTTTGTCACAGCCATTATTTGAACACTATATTATTTTTGAAAAACAATAAAAATATATGTACTCTCTACAAATATATATGCTACATCATGTACTGGTTTTTTTCCGAAATGTGAGAGTCCATTACTCCACGTACTGAATTTATACTATCATTATTTTTACCATTTATATTCTATTTTCAGTCTTTAGAACTTTTATATGAAAGTTTTTGAGCTTGTTATAAATTCTTTAAAAAGTATTACTAGAAAAAAAATGATGTAACGAACCCATAGTGGCAGAATTTTAGCTCCCCTTTTATTCTGTATGAATAAATTTTAATTTTTATATTATATTTAAATTGTGTTTATTTTGTGAGTATAATTTTGAACTTTGTAACTGATTTGTCAAGAAAGCACATAATATAATATTATGTTGCGTTGTAAGTTACCTTTTGATACAACATTTTTTTCCTATATCACTCAAATATGTCTTTAAAGTAACTATTATCGATTTTGAATTCTAAAAGAAGCTTTAAGTTTTACAATAAATGCCATTTAAAATATTGTTGTACTTAATTATAAATATAGATTAAAAAATAAGATGTACTTACAGTATTTAGAATTTTACAGAAATTAAATAGTTACTAAAAATGATGAAATGATGAAATTTAGTCTGCATTTGTATTATTTTGATGTTATTCAAAAATCAAACTTTATGGAAATTTTGTAAATTAATACTTTCAATATAATTTTCAAAACTTTTGAATAATTATGTATTTTGTCTTGATAATTTGTTGCTTTTATTTATTTATTTTTTTTTATTTTAGACTTTTTGGAATCCTAATAACGTTTCTTGTTACAGAGACAAAAACTATGTCACATTAATACATTATATCAACATATAGTTGGTAATAATAATAATAATTGTCACATTTACGTATAATAATAAAATTGTGGAATTATTTAATATTGTAATTGCTTAAATTATAAAAATATATTATTAATAATAACTTTTTCTTAATTTCCTTTTTACCCAAGTCACATTTTTGAATAACCGTTTAAAATTAGCGATTTGACAGAATTCATTAGTTTTACGTAAAATTACATACTTGAATGCAAAATTAAAAGAAAATTAGTTTATGAAACTTGGTACCTTGGTAGAGAATAACATTGAGAATATTTTGGCGCTACAAAATTTTTTATGAATGAATAATAATTAAATATTTTATAAGGGTTTGATTAAAAACAGAAAAAATCTAAAACATTACAGACAAATAATATGAGATAGTATATATTTTCTAGTTTATGAGACACCCAAATTGTAGGAAATGTTTCATTGCTATCTCATGTATTTGCATTTTAACAGCGAAAAATGGGGGTGAGCACGCTTAAAAAATCACCTTATATGAATCTCTTCTCAGAATAAATGTATTGAAGAAATGATTTATCATTATTTTAAAATACAACCTACCCACAAAGAGTATCCCACCCGTTACCTGAAGTTCAAAGAACCCATGGTGCGAAGTATGTGGGGTTTTTTTTTTTTGGTATGAATGATTAAATCATGTACAGGACAATGACCTAACCTTACGTGACAACCCTATCATTAGGGGTTGTAGGTACAGAAAATAGTGAAACATTACATTTTATAATATAAAGTAAATAACTATACAAATATACAGGCATCCAATTATTTTTATGGATTTTTTATTTAAAATATATTTATTTATATGTATTGTTAGGTCCTTACACCTTACATTCTTAGACTCTTAATCTCTCGTGCTTAGTCCATTGGAGTTGAGTCAGATTTTTCAAAAATTAAATTTTTACTCGTTTTGATTCATAAAAATCTATATATATATATATATATTTATTGTTCTGGACAAATTGAGTCTAACATTAAAACCTATAGAGTAATCTTCATGGTATATTTATGGGATAGTTTAAAAAAAATTGATAATGTCAATCATTTTGATTTCAAATTATAGCATTTCAAAATAAACCATTTTGATGAAAAGTTATTAGGCATTTAATATAATATTTTTTTTGATTCATCGCAATTTTAAATTTTGAATTATGATTTAAAGTGTATAAAATTTGAATTTGTATTGGCATTGTACAAATAACTGTTTTAGAGCATAAAGTCAAACATGTATTATTGTTGAAATGATATACTTTTTGATACTTTTTTTATATACTTTTAGATTCTGAACGAAGTGAAGAAGCTAGTGTTTTTACAATGATGTTTATTTTTCTTTTTTTTTCTGTGTACAACTTTTCGTATGGAAATACTTGTCCAAAAGTTTCGATCAGTAACTTTTTGAAACCGGATTTGCCTCTAGATTATACTTTAGAGAGGTCATTTTTTGAATTTCTCAATTC
>JAIPRM010015242.1:0-10270 GCA_025469315.1 Stegophylla sp. TES_Ste_2020
ATCGTTTCTTTAAAATTTAATACGCCCGTCAAGAGAATACCACCCGTCGTGCGAAGTACACCCATCGTGCGAAGTATGTCCGGCTTTTTTTTTTTTTATGTTAGAAAACAGTACACTTTTCAGTCGGAATTTTTAAGAAAATACGAATTACAAATGAACTTCAGAGGCTCGTCTAAATCGTTTTGAAAATTAAATTTTCGTCCTTTTAGATTTTAGCTTATGATATTTCAATGATTATAAATTTCGGTTTCGACTAAAACGGCAGACGAATAATTACACGATTATCATGATACCTATAATCGATATTAGGCTCGAGTAATCAATGTATTTGCATATTTTTATGTATTTTATTTAGTTGCAAACAACATCATTTAGGTACCTACTCGTAATTTCGAAATTTCGTAGTAATTAATTATCATTCAACGAGACTATTATATTAAGTAGATATTGATATTAATTTCTTTGTGAGTGTTCAGCCGCGTAATATATTTTAAAATAGATAAAAATTTTAAAGAATTAATACGTCCAACAATTTTCGCAGACCCTAGGCGCTGTGTGTATAACGTGTACGCATTATTACGGCTCTGACTGAATATCCGATTACATTAAGTTACATTTTTCAAATCTTTGATATATCTACAATAACGTAATAAACGTTCAAAATTAACCCCGCGTTTTATTAGATGTTAAGTTTTTCTTTTTTTTTCTGTTAACAGAGAAATTCCGAAGGCCTTGCACCGAATCACGTTGCAATCGTGCGTTGCGACAGTGACAAATTATTTTACGAGAACGCAGTTAAATATCAAAATATAAATGTCCCCGTACTGTTAACGTATGGTTCGAAATACGACGATTCCTTAGTATCGACTTTAGTGAATAAAAATTTTAAAGCTGTTTTCATAGTAGATATACAAAATCCTGATACTAAAATAACTAGATATTATTTCAGTTTCGAAGGTAATTATCCGCATATCGTCATTATGGCTAAAAATCAATTGTACAAAAGAGTGTGGTCAATTGATCACAAAAATTTGAATGGATTTTTCAAAAAGTTTAATAAATATCCGAACGACTATCTAACGACAAAGGAGAACACCACCATAACACAGGACATTAAAAAGTTAATGGACGAAGGAGAAAATTTGGATTTCGGCACATCGAGAAATGTGGTGAGGCTGGTGGTGGACGCGGCTACGGGTACGGTGAAGGCGACAGTTGGGCTGATAGCGAAAACAGTGGCAGCTGGGGCGACGCTGACGGCAGGAGTGGCGGGATTGATGAGCTCGACGCTGTTTGGAGGGGCAAAGGCGGCCGTGGGGCTCCTGGACCCATTCTGGTCACAAAAACCTGTGTACGAGAAGAAACCCAGGTTGAAGACGTTCAACGAGCCAAATGACTCGGAAAGTTCGGAGGACGAATATGACGGTAAGTCGCAGAGGGACGGAAAAAATCGAATGTCGAGGAAACAGACGTTCGATGGGAAGCGGAAATCGCAGACGGAAAGTTCGGAGGACGAATATAACAGGAAGTCACAAAGGGACGGAAAAAATGGAATGTCGAGGCAACAGACGTTGGATGCGAAGCGGAAATCGCAGACGGAAGGTTCGGAGGGCGAATATAACAACAATAAGTCACAAAGGGACAGAAAAAATGGAATGTCGAGGCAACAGACGTTGGATGCGAAGCGGAAATCGCAGACGGAAGGTTCGGAGGGCGAATATAACAACAATAAGTCACAAAGGGACGGAAAAAACGGAATGTCGAGGCAACAGACGTTGGATGGGAAGCGGAAATCGCAGACGGCGAGTCCGGTGGACGTTGACGGTACGAGTCAAGGGGACGCGACAAATCCGTCGAGGCAACGGTCATTGGACGGGCAGCGAGCAGAGTCAGACTCGGATGAACGTCGTGATCAGTATGAGAAGAAGCCCGTCGCAGTATCACAAAGAAAACGAGTTCGAAAAAGAATCACAGGAGGTCGATGAACTTCGTATACTCGGTAACGTATGCGATCACCGAGTATATGAAGCAACCCCTCCTCCTCTTCAGTCCTAATAAGCCAGAAATAATTTACGAACACTTTTATATCCGTTTATTTAATTTTTATAGTTTTTAGGAAATTTTTATTTTTCTTTGAATAAGAACAATCTTTTGCCCCGGGACGTAGTATGCGGAACGCTTACGTTTTTATAATATATATATATATATATATATATATATATATAAAACCGATGTTCTGATACAGCTGTTGTTGTTACAAGTCTATTAAACACACATGCGTTATAACCCCCCCCCCTCCCAAAAGAAAAATGTTTAAATTACCCAAAAACGTATTTATTTATTACATTTCATAGCCGCAAGGGCGCTTGCAATACAAAGAATACTTATTATGGATATGATTACATTAAATTAATCAAATAAAATCATGTACAACTGTACAGTGGAAATTCACAGAGAGTAAATCTTACATTGATAAAAAATTATTTGAATTTACTGTAAATACGATGTGAACATAATACACAATAAATATCTTATAAGTGCAAAAATGAACAATAAAATCGTATGTATTGGCTACCAAACATTATTCCTAAAATAAGAAAAGTTAATTTTAATCATAAAAACTACAAAAATAATTACCTATAAATTGTTCATAATCAATATCTGGCTTCATAGGATTAAAGAGGAGCAGGAAATGGTAAAGCAATCAACATCCTATCTCTAATAATAACATAAATCATAATTTGCACGCTTTATATTACGATCGGTGGAGACTTGTCTGCCGGTCGACCACTCGTACACAAAATTTAATATAATCACTACGTTTATTAATGTCGTCGATAATAAAACACTAATAATAATCACATGACACTATTGGAGTTATTTATTTTCAAAAACAATCGTTTAGTTTTAATATATTATTCTACTTTTGACTCTTAAACGGTTATTTACGAGAAGGTATACCAAAGGGTTTTACGAACAATATCAAGAACAATCGAAATTTCAGGGCCTCCTGAATTTTTCTCCAGTTGTACAAAACTTACGTAAGTACACGGAATCAACAGCACATTTTCTACTCCCTATCAAGTCACAGGTGTTGCAAGTTTTTACAATTACATTCCCAAACATAATAATTATAGTTCGGGTATATTGAGGAACATTCAGACATTATTATTAATTATTAAATTAACAGCTATAGCAATTTTCGTAAGTATAAAATACAAACTATAAAAATGTGTGTAATGTAAATATAGGACAATTATTGCACTATTGTTGCTAAATATTTTCAAAACACAGAAATAATATGCATTAGTTTAAGACACAACATCTCCTTCAATGGTTGTTTTCAAGAAAAACTCTATTTAAAGTGTGTTTTAATTGTTGTAAATTTCATGTATTACACAATTTATACGAACAAAAAGAAAAGAAACACAATATAAAATAAATACACTTTTGAACACAAAATTTTACAAAATTATTATTATAGGAAAAATAGATTCAATAGAAAATTTATATTTAGCGTTATGATGCCCGAACAAAGTATTCATTCTAGGCAGCATAGTATATTAGTATGAGTATAAACTTTAAATTGTTTATTGAAATTATAACATGGAAATTCAAAATGTAATTGCATAATTAATAAAATACAAAAAGCGAACGGTTTTTTGTATACTGTTTACTGTTTCTTTACATTACTTAACTTTTTCTATTTAATAAATAAAAAAAAAAAACAAAAACAAAAATAATAAGAAAAAAAAGTTTCAGAGAAATTTGTTCAACAATTATTTCAACAACAATTTCGAAATTTTCTCACGCCAAAATATTTCTTATGTTTGAAAAGTCATAAAGCTCGGATTAAAACAATATTGTTACTAAGTCTTTTTTTGTTAAATTTTTAATAGTTTATGCCATATGTTAAGAAAACAATAGAGAATTTCAAAAAATTAAAACATCTGTAAAATACCATCTACTGCGGGGGTGGTCAACCTGCAGCCCGCAGGTTGCATTTGGCGTGCCTTTGATAATTTTCATTGGCCAATGAAAATCAACATACTTTTACATAGTATGTTTAATTAGTTGGTAAACGATGGCCAACGAGAAAACGAATATAAGTCGAGCAAAAAAAAACGAGGATGTAGGTGGTAATAAATAATAATAGTAATTAACATATATTATGATACAAAAAAAAAAAAAAATAAATAAATAAATAACTAACAAAGACAATACATACAATAATGAACAACAATAACAATAGGGTATATTAATAATACACGACATTCAGGTACAACGATTATGATAATAACACAAAATAGGCAATTGAAATTCACAGGGGATATGAATAATTAATATGAGGACGGTCGACGTCGCCACGCATTTAATATTATTGCCTGATTTTTGTGTGATGCCCAAGTAATTTAAGCGGCCGCGCGAACATTAAGCTTAATTGGAAATATTGTAGTTTGTCCCCTTTCTGTGAAATTATTATCGTAATTAATACTTGCTCTTTCAACATAATTAGAATTCATTTGTTCTTCGTAAACTCTTTCTCAACAGTGTCACAATACAGCTTTTCAGTGTCGCCATAGTTTAGTGATTCTAATTTGTCGATACTAATACTAAATTAATTTATATACGTATGATATATGTCAATAACGGTATTTATTCTGTGAGATATAAAATATACATATATTATCGTAATCCGAATAATACATGTCATGAAAATCAAAAATACACAAGTGACAAAAGTCAAAATTTGGTAGTTAGATTGTGCAGGCGTCAAAAAATAAAAAAAAAAAAAAAATATAACTTGGAGTTTTTTTTTAAGTTATTTTACAAATCAGGATGAACACAAGACTGTTTCATTAGATTATTTTATTCTTCTCTGAAGACTCTTAATTCTCGTAAGCCCGAGGGGCGAATAGCCTCTCTTTTAATACCTACGAACCTAAACCAAGATCGAGTGTCAGTGGCGTAACAAGAATTTTTCAATGGGAATGAGTTCATACTTGTTTACAGTGGCGGCTAGTGAAATGGTGCACAAGATCCAAAAAATGCGTTTAAAAATAAAATATGTTAGATTCGTATAATTGTTATTTGGTTATTATACACATTAGTTAGGCATTTGAATATTATTATAATAAAAAAAAAACCTTTTGCAGATTTTGTCTTTGACAATATTGTCTACGTATTATAATGATAAGATTACATTCGGTGCACAAATTTGTTGATTGATTATAGAATAACTTTTATTTTTTCGTTTTTGTGTCTAATTCGTGGCGCAGTAGAATGGAACTTTGTCTTGTTGGTCATCATAGACGCCGCCAGAAATTTTATCAGGGGGGGGGGTGCATCGCGCAAAATGGTGTACGCTGATTTCTAAATAATGCTTGTATACGTAAAAATAATAATGGTAATATTAATAATAATAATAATTAGTAGTAATAAAATTATAATAGCGAAATACGTAAGAATATTTTTTCAAATTGTATGATGATGCGAAGTTATTTTAGCTTTTTTTTTTTTTTTTTCAACGGCTACAATGCAACGCGGGTATATAGCGGCTGCGATTAGAAAACCCGATAATGACAAAAGTAGCCTGCACGACAACTAGTAAGCTTATCGCACGCGATAAAAGCGCCCGATTTATGTATTGAATATACACGTGACAACTGACGTGACCTATACGGTCATACACAGTACGATAAAATCTGAAACATTATTAGTCGTGTGTCGTGTGCGTATTCTCGACGTGCTTAATACCAAATACGTCATAATATAAAATAAATTATTTTACTTCTCACGTAAAATTATTAATACATACAAATGAGTGACATACGAAATTCTTTGCAACAGAAACGCGAGATAGAATCAAGTCCATCAAAGTGTAAACGAAGGCAATCATGACACGGGCAATTTACGCACTAATAGTTCTATAGATATCAGCCAACAAAAAGAAGTGCCACAACTCCTACATCAGACTGTCGGCGCTAATAAATTAGAATATATTGGACTGTATTTAAATTCCTACGTTGATGATGAATTACGTTTTAAATTATTGAAACACTCCTGGGTTCCTCCGAAAACATATTATGACTTCAAAAAAGATTTGACCAACGACTCTACGAGAGCATTTCGTATAGAACGGTTTGCGCTTTGTCCACGGCTCAGTTACTCAGCTGTTTCTAAAGGCCCGCTATGTCGCGTTTGTGTATTGTTTTTCGACCTCGAGTACATAGAGGTGTTCAAGGGGCATTCATTGTTTCTCCGCGCATAAAATATCAAAAATTTAACGAGGTTTCGTGAAATTAGTATTTGGCATAAATTAATGCGTCACAACATTTTTTAAGCTCAAAAGAGAGAAAACAATCGAGTGTTCATGAGCAAATAGATTCGGCATTTCATAGAGAAATAGAAGAAAACGGGGTGAAACTTCGTTCTATCATATCGTCAATCTTGTTTTGTGCAAAGCATGATCTTCCACTACGAGGTAAAAATGATGAAGGTTCCATTTTTACAGATTTATTACAATTCCGTGTCGATTCGGGGGATGACGTTTTGAATAAGCATTTGAAGTCTGGACCTAAAAATGCGTTGTATATCTCACATGAAATTCAAAACGAATTAATTAAAACTTGTGCTGATGTATTTCAAAAAAACATTATTGAAGAAGTGAAACTTTCCTCTGTTTTTTCGGTCTTAGCTGACGAGACTACCGATATAAGTGGCACCGAACAATTGTCAATAGGTGTCCGGTATCTGCTTTACGACGTTAAGTCTCAAAAACACAAAACTTGTGAAGATTTTCTTGGTTACTCGCCTCTTTCAAGACTAGATTCTAAAACTCATTGCAAAAACAATCATTGAATTTTTAGAAAGCTGTAATTTAGAATTGAATCGAATTGTGGGCCAAGAATACGATGGATGCGCTACAATGGCTGGGCATATAAGTGGCGTTCAAATATTAATTAATGAAGCTTATCCTATGGCACTATTCTTCCATTGTGCTAGTCAAGTATTGAATCTTGTACTTAATGATTTGAATAACGTTAGTGAAGTAAGAAATACAACCGGGATCATAAAGGAAATAATACATTTTTTTAGAGAGAGTACATTGCGTAGAAAAATTATTCCCAATATTCCTTTACTTTGTGAAACTCGTTGGTCAGCGAAATATAAGAGTATTGGAATTTTCGCTGAAAATTTTCTTGTCATTGTCAAAGCTTTGGAAGAACTATCAATAAGTCCAGCAAATTCAAAAACCAAAAAAATTAAATCTTATCAACTCTTTACTGCTGCTACTACGCCAGTTTTTATTGTTACACTGCAAGTAATAGCTGTTTATTCCGCTAAATTTGAACCAGTATGCAATCTACTTCAACAAGTTAATATAAATTTAAAAACGGTGAACAATCACATAACCAAACTAGTTGATATTTTGCAGTTTTATAGAAATAATTCGTCGACTGAATTTACCGTATTATTTGCAAAATCTAAAGAAATCGCCAAAGAACTTGATGTTGAAATACGTCCACCTCGAGTAGCTGCACAACAAATTCAAAGATCAAATCATCCATCGACAAACCATGAAGAGTTCTTCAGAATATCCATTTTCGTTCCTTATCTAGATTCAGTTATATCTTCATTAAAAGATCGTTTTTCTAAAATTCACAATCAATCATTTTCTCTGATGGATCTTCATCCCTATGCCATGAAAAACTTGAGTAAAGAACAATTTATTTGCATATCAAATGATATTGTAAAACTATATGGAAATATTTTGTCATCAAAATTTGTAACTGAAGCCACAACATGGTATGAAATGTGGAAAAATGATACAAAACCATCAGATTCCATTGATTACTTAGATTTGATCGAAATTTCAAAAGATTTTTATCCGGCTGTAGCCGACGCAATCAAGATCGGAGCAACTCTTCCAACAAGAACTTGCAGTATTGAACGGTCATTCAGTACATTGAAACGAGTCAAGACACGGAACAGAGCCACGATGGGTGATGAAAGATTGTCCGGATTGTGTATGATAAGTGTACACAGAAAGAGAATAGAAGAGGACAACAAATTCATTGAAAATTCCATTGAAGAATTTGGAAAAAAATCTAGGCGTCTAAAATCATTGTTTAAAAAATAAGTGTTATAATGCATAATATAAATAATATATATTGACAATTATGTAAAATAAGTATAAATAGTATAATAATAAACAATGGAAATAATGTAGATAAATTATGTAAAATAAAATAGTTTCCATACCATTCAATATTTTCAATTTAATTTAATTTTTTTTTTTTTTGAAAAGACAAGGGGGTGCACGTGCACCAACTTGCACCACCCTTGCGGCGCCCATGTTTTCATCCTTCTCACTACAATCAAATCGTTTATTAAGAAAATAACGACATAGAAATTTTACAATAGTTAGAAGGCTCTATCCCTCCTGCTGTGGCCTTCGGCTAATAACAAATTATCCTAACTATGGTAATATCATATTTCTTCCTGCCCTTTGGCGCGCCATTACTTCCTCTTCCCTCTTCGAGAGTATGCCGCTAACAAACTCTGCGACCGCGCTCCAATTTTCTCGGCTCCACAGCATTAGGTTTACCATCACTTCTGGTTCCAGCGACTTGACCATCTTGACCTTCAGGTCCCGTATCTGCCTCGACCATCCATCGCAACAAAAGATCGCGTGTTCGGCATCGTCCCCCGAAACAAAGCAGAGGTCCCACGTGGTCCTCGTGGACGCGTACCTAACACTGGGCCAAGAGACCCCCTTGACGGGATGGGGGTTGGGGTAACCTGTTTTTCAGCGGAGAAAGGTGTGCTCAAGCCTCCTGGCCACAGACACATAGCCCAGGGCCAGTTCGATGTAGGTGGAATCACTAAGGACGAACCAAAATCGCCTGTGAGCCCCTACCCACGACAAGGTGTGTTCCATTGGAGGGGGAGGGGTGATTATATAATAACCAAACCTAATCTAACCTAACCTATTAAATTCTAACGTATTGATATAATGAACATCGATGTTGGCATTTCTATGCTTATTTTAGTTGAAATCATAGGTGTGCGGTTTTTGGATGTAACTATCATTAGACCCTCCCTTCCAGTCCCGTTTATGACCGAATAAATGGTTTAGAAAGACACTGAGGTTAGCATCACCTTGTAATAAGCTTATAAAATGTACAAGTCAAAGCAAAATAACCGAGTATGTAATATTCGTTTAAACATTTTATTTTTTCGATATCCGCTCTAAACTAGCGCGAGGTGTCTCTCCGTGCCACCAAAAAAACACATGTTTTCTATTCAATCGATACCATATTATCGACAGTAATATTATTATTCGAACAATAGAAACGCTGTTACGAAAAGTCGAAAAAAAAAAGTCTATCAATTGATCATTCTTAATATATAAAATATGTTTTTTACAAAGTACACAAATTTCATATTGCAAATGATGGCAATGAATAGGATAGAGTATTGCCTTAAACGTCCAGTAAAATACTACTCATTTTTTTTAAACATATTGTGTATGCTGTTGTGTGAGTAAATCTTGAAACCCTTTTAAAAGCCATACTTCATCGTAATCGAAATCATTTGACGACTTGGATTTCACAAATATTTTGTTAAGTAAGAGCCTGCGCAATACGATGCTGCCCAAGATTATAATATCATTCACCATTTTCGTAGCCGTGTGCTTAGTAAGTAAACTTTTTTTCATGAACGACATATTATAATATTATATAAATAATAGGTACATACATCAGAATTTTTTGTTTTTTTGTCGGAAAACAATACATTTTTCAGTCAAAAGATTTAAGAAAATATGAATTAAAAATGAAAATTGAAGGCTCGCCTAAATATTGGTCGAAACGTCTTTTTAGATTTTAGCTTATGATAATTCAATGATTATCAATTTCGGTTTCGACTAAATCGGTGGACACAATTATTATGATACAGTAAATAGGCTCCAGTAATTTTATATATTTCAGTGAGTTGTAAAGACGATCATTTAAGCACAAGTAATTTCGAGATTTCGTACAAATTAATTATTATAGCAATTTTTTTTTTTTTTCAATACCTACATCAAATGTCGTGCTTGGGCCTTGGATATATTTTGTCAGTGACTATTAATTAGACCCTGTGTCTATAATGTCCATGCATTTTTACGGCTCTGACTGAATATCTCATTACATTAAGTTCCATTTCAAATTTTTGATGTATCAATAACGTATTAAACGTTCAAAATTAACCCCGCATTTTATTA
>JAIPRM010015243.1:0-10270 GCA_025469315.1 Stegophylla sp. TES_Ste_2020
GGATGTAATGGAAAAAGCGAAAATGAGATTTAGCCCCCAAAATCAACTCAAAGCGCCACATTTTTTCTTTTTTTTTAAATCTCGTGCGGTTAATACCGTATGAAGGGAATAAATCAAACATATAAATGTTTTAGCCGCCTGCCAACACTTTTTATTCTATTTCCACCACTGTATAAACGAACAGGTGAAAAAAATAAATCTCGAAGAGCCTTTTTTTTTTTTGGTAATATAACATACTATATAATTATGCAGAATTGGCACATTCAACCCGTGAACATTTTCACAATCCCAAGAGTTATTAAATTGTTTTAAAATTGTATAGTATTTATTATTAAGAAACTGCCACGATAACAGCAACGGCGGTTTTAATTTCGATGTAAATAATTTAGATAAAACTTTTTTTGTTCCGAAAATACATGTTAAAAACTAAAATAAAGTACAGACGAGAAACCCGGACATACTTCGTGTCACGTGTATTCTTCAGTTCGCGGGTCAGATACTCTTGGTGGGTGTGTAGAATTGTAAGTATATGATAAATCAATTCTGCAATAATACGATTGTGAAAGAATAAAAATAAAAAGAACAATAAGAGCCATGATTTTCAGCACAGACATCAAAAGTATCTGGAGTATCGAGGAGCGGAGAAAACCCGTGGTGCCAAGTATGTCCGGCTTTCTTATCTATACTTTACTTACCTTTACTTTACTTTACATTATTTTACTTAAATTTATTTTACTTTTTAGATTCTGAGCGAAGTGAAGAAGCTAGTGTTTTTACAATGATGTTTATTTTTTTTTTATTTTTTATTTCTTTTTTATTTTTTTATTTTTTTTTTTCTGTGTACAACTTTTCGTATAGAAAAAACTTGTCCAAAAGTTTCGATCAATAACTTTTTAAACCCGATTTGCCTCTAGATTGTACTTTAAAGAGGTCATTTTTTGAATTTCTCAATTCTTCAGTTTTTTGGAAAAAACTACCCAAAATTTGACAAAAACGACTCGGAAACTTTGAGATTTTGGCGCGAGAAAATTTTGAATATTTGAAAAAAAATTTTGGACATTTTTCTAAAATTTTTTTTTTTCTTATATTATTAACTTTCTTCGTTCAGAATCGTTTTACTGAAGAAATGATTTATCGTTTCTGTAAAATTTAATATGCCCGTCAAGAGAATACCACCCGTCGTGCGAAGTACACCCATCGTGCGAAGTATGTTCGGCTTTTTTTTTTTTTGTATCTAATAAATAAAGAAAAGGGGAAAAAATGAATGAAAAAAAGTGTTGCACATTTTTAAAATTTTGTAAGCACCAAAATATTTCTCATATCAAGTTTTTATGAAAAAAAAAAAAAAATAGTTTCTGAGTCTTTTTTATCAAATTTTGAGTAGTTTTTCCCAAATTTTGAAAAGAAAAAAAAATCAATTATTGAGAAATTCGAAAAACGACCTCTTTAAAGTACTATCTATAGAGACAAATTCGGTTTCAAATAGTGGCCGGTCGACAGTGTTAGAGTGTTGAACAAATATTTCCATTGCGAAAAAGTGTTCGCAGAAAAATAAAATAAATATCGTTGTAAAAACACTAGCTTCTTCGGTAGAGTTCGTTCAAAATCTGAAAGTCAAAAATGTTACGGAATAACAATAAAAAAAAAAAAAAATAAAATAATAATAATAATGTGCCATTTCTCATACGAACAGTACGTAATTAAAAATATTCAAACGTAGGCGCAAATAATTATTATTGTTCTATGAGCTTTGGAGAGGGCTTGAAGACGAACATCTGTGACCAGTTCACTGCGGCGGCGGCGGCGTTTGCGAAACTCTTTGACGTCAATCAAATAGTTCGTCGTACCATCATCGCGAAGGGAAAACGATAACAAATTTGAACAAAACACAAGCGTCATAATATTTATTATCGTTGCGCATGCGTATCAACGGTAATTAAAAATCGCCGGCGATCACGGTGAAAATATCCGTTGCGACACGAATATTGCGCGATGACACCGTACGATCGGCGTCGATATTGGTCGGGAAACTCAATTAATAATAATAATAATTAACGTACACACGTAATGCGTCACGATGATGATAATTGTTAATGGTTCGCGGGTTTCGTAACGCCGCCGGTACGGGTGTGAATAAAAAGAACTCTGAACTCCGAACTCGGTTTGATTTCCCCAACACAATGTCGCAATCGACTCGCGAACGTTTCTCCGATACGCCTGTCGCAGCCGGCCATCAGCGTCGCCCCTGCGCGTTTGGACGACGACTGTATGAAATGTACCCAGTGGTTCTCGACCACTTAAATTCTGAGTGAAATGAAGAAGCTATTGTTTATTTTTAGATTGTGAGTCGAGCGAAAAAGCTTATGACGTTACAAAGACGTTTGTTATAATATTATTGTTTTATTTTCTTTTTTTTTCTCTTTTACACTTTTTCGTATAGAAATGCTTGTGCGAAAGTTTCGATCAGCATCTTTTTGTAGATCCAAAATCGCATCCAGATTCTAATTAACGATCTAAGAGATTATTTTTCGAATTTCTCAATACCTTTTTCACAAAACGCGGAAAATCTGTCAACAAATTGACAAAAAAAAAAAAAAGCGGCAAAATATACAGTTATACCGGAATTTTCGAAAAATCGAAAATCGTTTTTTAACACGACTTCAAAAATAATGCGGGTAAAAACTTGAAACTTTTACCGACTACTAAAAGTGGTCACGAAAATACTTCATAAAAATGTCTAAAATATTTGATCAATTTTGAGTTGAGTATAGCGTTTTGAAAATTTTGGAAATTTTCTCGTTTTTTGTTAGTTTTTTTGTACATAATATAGTTTTTAATTCTTGATATTAAGACTTGAAAATTTAATATCATCTCACTCACATATATGTTAATATATATATATATAAGTATAAAACACTAAGATAGAATTTTAACGAAATTCATTAGTTTTACCTAAAATCACACATTTTTAACGTAGATAAGAGAAATTTAGTTCTACCGAACTTTTTGAAACTTGGTACCTAGGTAAAAAATTTCATTGCGAATATTTTGATGCAATATTGAATATTGCAAATTTTTAAAATTTTTTCTCGCCAAAATATTTATCACATTAGTTTCTAGCTTTATATAAATTGTCATAAAATCTGAATGAAAAAAAGATAATAAAGGCGTTTTTATACAGTTCTTGTTAGTTTTCCCCAAATTTGGGAAAACCGTTGAAAATTTCAAAAAATTGATCACCTGAAAATACCATCTATACGCAAATTCTGATTCAAAAAATTGCTGTTCAAAACTTTTGGACGAGTATTGTTAAAAACTAAAACATGTACACGTCATACAAAAAAACTCACTCAGAATGCAAAAATGTCACAAATTAACGTATATATCCACTTATTAGGGTAATAGCAGTGTCAACTTTTTTTCTTTTTAAAACCTACATTAACCGAAAATATTATTATTTAGGATTTTACTATCGCGACCAGCAGTACTAGAAACCGGCTCTAGAAACTTAAAAAAAAAACCAAAACCAAAACCAAAACCTTAAAAAAATAATCATAATATACAACCAAATCCGAAAAATCCAATATTCCAGTTCCAGTCCCTGCACGCGTTGTTATTATTATTATTATTATTATTATTATTATTATTATACCTCTGAGGCTTCTCTTAACGGCACAGCGCTCGCCCGCCCCTCGCATATTCGGCCACGGACCAATGGTATAGCATAATAATCGCTTCTCTCTCACTCTCTCTCTCTCGCACCGTCTGTCACGCCGTCGTTACTACCGCAAAATAATAATAATATATAGGCTCACACGCACTCCAACCTCGTCACCGCAATTATTTTTCCTTCCCGCATGTGCGTATCCACGGCGCGGCACGAGTTTCCGGATCACACCGAGCTCGCGTTATTATTATTATTATTATTATTGTACGCACACATACGTAGGTTCGGGGGGTACTTATTATTATAACATGTCCTGGCGTAACGACGACGATTTACGATCCGCTGCAGCGCACTGTTTCGTGTTTCGCCGTCGGGGTCGCCGACCTATCATATATATATATATATCATATTGTGCGTTTAATGATGATAATAATAATAATAATAATAATAACAACGATATAAAATTTTTAAACCACTCCGGAGCACGTATGATTTATTTATTTATTGGTATTTACGTTTATTTTAGATTCTGTGAACGAAGGTGTTTCTTACAATGATGTTTATTTTTTTTATTTTTTCTGTGTACAACTTTTCGTATGGAAAGACTTGTCCAAAAGTTTCGAACGATAACTTTTTGAAACCCGATTCGCCTTTAGATTGTACTTTAGAGAGGTCATTTTTTGAATTTCTCAATTCTTCAATGTTTTTTTTTTTTTTGTAAAAAACTACCCAAAATTTGACGAAAACGACTCGAAAACCATAATTTCTTGATCAGAATTTAATGAAAATTTAAACATAGATAGAAAATCCTATAAAAAAGATTTTGGCGCGAGAATATTTTTGAAAATGTGAAAAAAAATTTTGGACATTTTTTTTCCTTATATTATTAACTTACTTCGTTCAGAATCGTTTTACTGAAGAAATGATTTATCGTTTCTTTAAAATTTAATACGCGCCCGTCAAGAGAATACCACCCGTCGTGCGAAGTACATCCATCGTGCGAAGTATGTCCGGCTTTTTTAAATTACGAGCGGAGCGAAGAAGCCAGTGTTTCTAAAGGTGATATATACTATTCATTTTTAATTTTTTTTTTTTTTTTATGTGTTTATACATGTTTTTATAAAGAAATACTTGTCCGAAAATACTCACCAGCAACTTTTTGAATCACAATGCGCCTCTTGATGGTACTTTTGAGAGGTCTATTTTCAAAATAATCAATAGTTTCCTCAAAATTTGTGAAGAACTTCCAATAAAATTTAACCAAAAAGAATCGGAAACAATCATTTTCTAATCGAGAATTTTTGAAAATTTAAATGTAAATAGAAAATAATATGAAAAATATTTCGATATAAGAAAATTTTTAAAATGTAAAAAACACTTTTTTTTCTAATAAAACATTTATTTTTTTACTTTTCTCGGTTAATAGTTTTTTTTCTGATCTTACGACAAACTTTATAATTTTTAAGTAAATTATCTCGAATAAACTGAATCGTCTTATTGAAAGAATTATTTTTCGTTTCTTTAAAATTCAGTAACACCCATCACACGAGTATCCCAACCGAGGAGCAAAGAATACCCATAGTATTACGTATATTTTCCCGCTTCGTTTCCGCGTCATCGAATCTTACCATAAGATTATAATAAATCTCCAACTCGCGCGTAATTTCGAATCAGCTTTATGCAGCACACAATATATCATTGTAATGATTAGAGCTCGGAAGTTGTATTTGGATGTCTTTTGTGAGCACTTGGATTTATTGCTAGATAAATTCTAATGTTCATTTCATGACACTATACAAAATAAATACTAAAAGTGTATAGTGCATATTTTTTGCATATTTGAATATTTGATGATTTTGTAGTTTTAAGAGCATATCGAAATTTCACAACTTTCATTTTTACAAAGCATATTTAATGATAATATTATAGGTAATAAAAAACAGACTCATTCATTTCAAGAATTTTCATTATGTATTTATGAATTACTGTACTTAATCTATTTTGCAAATCCGTTTTAATGAACGTAATAAACATGAAAAAAATGTAAGAAATAACGCATCTGGTTTTTTAAAATATAAAAATTTAGTTAGATTAAATTTGTATTATTAAACTTCGAACAAAACTAAAAAAAAAATGTTTAATGATTCAATGCAACAATTTTTAAAACAAGAATAAAGCTATACATATTATATAAATTTCATTAAAGTATTTTCTAATTGAGTACTTAACGATTCTTTTAATAATATATTTATATATAAAATTTCATACAAACATTTTAAAATAAAATTAATTTAATTCATGAAACATTTTACAAGCAATTGTTTTATTTTTTGGAAATTAAAAATTAAACTCTACCCATTAACATGTAAGTTTATTTTACATTTTTATCATACATTTGAGTTTAAAATTTAAATATAAGGGTTTATCAAATCCACCAACTTAAGAGTATTAATTAACTTTGGACATTGTTTTATAAAATATTATGTAATGAAAATCAATAAATAAATGTGCATATTTTTAGAGCACATCTGTATTTTTTTAAGCGCATAAATTCATGCATATCTAGCACTTTTTAAGAGCATTGAATTCTGAACCTAGTAATAATAATATGCGATTTTATCGTGTACACATCACTATTATAAGGCATATAATACATAATTATGTATTTTATATGCACGCGAGCTTAAGTGTTATAATATGCACGATAAATTCCCTGCGGAATTTTATTCAGGTTATTTTGATGTGTTGAAATCAAAATTCCAACGAGTAGTTTTTGAATTATTCAAATTTAAGTATTAAGGAAAATCTCTTGAACGCATATTTACTCACTTACGCAATAAGTAATATAGTATGTTTATATTATCTCTATATCCTTAATACTTAAATTTGAATAATTCAAAAACTACTCGTTTAACTTTTGATTGCTATACACTGAAATTCACCAGGAAAATGACCCGAATAAAATTCCGCAGTTAAAATATGCGATTTCAATTTAGGGAAAAAAGTTTTTTATTTCCACAGGACATCCTTGAGGTGTTATATATATATATATATATATATAAAAAAAGAGGTTTATGGAAATCATAAGTTTTATAGTAACTGGAATATTCCGTAAAAAAATAATCCAAATTTTTACATTTTTACAATCAAAAAAGAGACGAGTACGCTTGAAAAATCGTCCAGTATATTTTATACTCAAAAACAATATTTTAAAATTCAAAATCAAATAACAACACTGGAAATACTTTTTACACGGCTATTAGCCCTCATTTGACTACAAATCCTGCATACGTCAATGCATATGGATAGTCGTAGATGGTTTTCTTACAATATCTAAATTCAAAAACTGAGACGGTTTTACCACAGAATAGATTAATCAGAATGGACACTGATAAGGATTTACATGGGAAGCATAGGGTTTTCTGAAAAATTGATCCGCCAATTTGTTGGAGGAAAAATCAGGATGACCATATAACCCAAAAAAAATATGTTCTGAAAAATTAGTGAACTATTCATAAATCAATTTTTGATTTAACAATTCACTCAAATTAAAAAGCTTCTCACAACAAAATGAATTATAAAGAATTATGTATTTTGTGAACAATGTATGACTTATAATAAAAGAAAAAGGTAAAATAAATAATATCATAAAATATATTAAGTTCAAAATTATTTATAAAACAAATCTTCATTTTCTTTTATTCCACAATACTCACAGATCAAGTATTGTCACGTGAAAAATAATAAAAAAAAAAAGAGTGTACTTCGCTCATCGGAGTGTTGTTTGCACGTCAGGTGAGATACTCTTGACGGATGTATAAAATTTTAAAGAAACGATAAATCATTTCTTCAATAAAACAATTCTGAACGAAGTAAGTTAATAATAAAAGAAAAAAAATGCAAAAAAATTCGGGGTGCCGGGCTAGAATCGAACCCCAGTATTGTCGCGTGATGGGCCGGTTCTGCCACGACTCCGCTACCTCACTTGATCTTATAGGTGAAATAGTAGGTATTTAGTATAATAACCGAAAATATTGAATTTTCAAAACAGAATAAATTAGTTAGAAAACTATTGTTGCACGTGGATTTTAATTCACACAGTCGTATATTCAGCATCGAAAAATACATAAGATGCAATAAAACATTACCTGTCAAACTTTCAATGTTTCGTGTGTTAAGAAATATGTAATAAAATAGGTGATTTATCCAATTTTTTTTCTATTAAACTCTTGTAAAATGTTATTATGTCACTATTCTGCGTTGTTATGTCTATGCCCACAACGTAAATATTATTTAATCATGGTAAATATCACAACAATATTATCACAATAATAATAAACGATAATATTTCCTCCGACAAAATGGCCGCCAATTATTGATAATATTTTTTCAGAGCGCCCAAGGCCTGGTTTTACTCGTCTAGATTGGACGAGAAATAAAGTATGATGTTTATCCGTACGTTTGATCTATAGGTAAATTATTTATCTGGATCGCGCTGATCACCGCCGATTGCAGGTTATTATAATCTCTCGATAAAAATCTACACTGTTAGCGCGTCGTCCGGACGCGCATCTCCCAAATCAGAATAAATTACATCGTCATTTAACGATCCGGCGGCGTGCGTAGACGACACTGGAAATTAGAATAATAATAATAATAATATACGAATCGCAATAGCACAGCAATAATATTAATGGCGATAATAACGGAAAAACCTGTAAAACAAGTCGAAAATCCTAGAAAATTATACGTACGCGTTGTAATAGGACAGAAAATACTACACCGTGTAAAAATGTAAATTTCCACGCGCGAGTACGCGTTATTATAATCATTATTTCTATATAATATAATATACGTAATGTGTATTCGTGTACGACGCGCCGATATAAAATATTGTGTTAAATCTGATTAAGAATCCGAGAATAATATCGTTATTAAAAATCGATTAGGCCGAAACACACACGAGATTTGACGACGTACATTAACGACGTCTTCGGAGGTGTTGACAATTAATGACAATGTCCAACATATCGTTCGTTCCTCGTACGCCCGTGAGTGTGTGTGTGTGTACCAATAAAACAGGGCGTCTGAGTTTGATTGACTTGACAAATGCGCAATAACCGACTTTTGTTCTATTAACAATTTTGAATATTAACAATTTTCTTTTCTTTTTTTAAAAATAATTACCGCAGCATTGCACTACAGCAATAAAGTATATATTATATACATTATTTACCTGAATTTTCAAGTTTGAAATTTAATACTAGGTACATTATATTTAGAAAAAGATTCAAAACATCCATTTTTGTGAATATGATTTCAGAAAAATATTTGTGCTTAAATCTCTAGTAAAGGTTAATCCCCGTTCATTTTCTGCGATTTTGTTATTTTTTTTTTGAGTTTGCGTATCATTTAATAATATTGTTAAATAAGTCGTAAATATTACCAATCGACGTCATAACATTACCATTATTATGACGTATTTGACGCGGAATATCATTAAACTATTCGCAAACCTTGAGGAAACATAGAAAACGAAAGGATTAACCTTTATTAGAGATTTCATGACTTAAATTTTTCTAAAACTCAGACTTACAAAATGGCCAATTTGAATTTTTCCTATAACTGTAGTAAGAATTTGAAAATTTGAAAATTTGTTACAAAAAAAAAAAAAAAAAAAAAAACAAAAATTATACGTTGTTGCCACAGTGAAATACTGTGGGAATAATTTTCAAAAAAATAAAAAATAAAAGATTATTAATAGAAAAAAAAACTTTTTGACTTTGTCAAATCGTACCGGGAGACGCCCAGTATAATACAATAATAATAATAAAAATAAATAATGTATTCTTCGTCGGCATTCGCACACGCTCGTGAAATATATATATATATATATATACGTACAACTCTATTTATTATGCACTTCTATACGGGCTTTATATTATTATTATGTACTACAACTACACAAACGCCACTACTATTACGTTATGCTAATTCGTGTCAATTCGTTATACGGTTTGATGCTCGTGTGTTATTATTTTGTATATTGTACGACGCCAGCACGTGTGCGACGGAGCCGATACTTTTCATAACCGCGCGGAGACCGGAATCGTATTTAGCAGTCGGGGGGGGGGGTGGTGGTGGGCAGGATGAGGTATTAGTTCGGGGGTTAGATGATCCCTGCCCTGTGATTATATTATATTTTATCTTTGAAAATCATGATTGTAACATCACCGAGGGGCGGGAAAAATTAACTGGGCAGCATTTGTGTCACAAAAAAAAAATAAATAAATAAAAGTCGGACATACTTCGCACGATGGGTGAGATTCTCTTGAAGGGTGTGTTGAATTTTAAAGAAACGATAAATCATTTCTTCAATAAAACGATTCTGAACGAGGGAAATTATAAAATACAAAAAATAAATGAGAAAAAAAAAATGTTAGAAAAATGTCCAATGTGTTTTTTTCACATTTTCAAAATTTTCTTGCGCCAAAATCTTTCTTATACGATTTTCTATTCTTCAATTTTCATAAAATTCGGATCAAAAATTGATGGTTTGCGAATCGTTTTTGTCAAGTTTTGGACAGGTTTTGGGGGGGGGGG
>JAIPRM010015244.1:0-10269 GCA_025469315.1 Stegophylla sp. TES_Ste_2020
AGGTATACAGATTTACACAGACGCATCAATAATTGACAATAGAGTAGGAGCCGCTATAATATGTGGAGACACTGTTATACAACTCAAACTGTCAGATAAATGTTCGATATATACAGCCGAATCCTTGTCCATACATGAAGCAGTCAAATACTTTATCCAATCAGTTGATGACAAACGGTGTATCATACTATCCGATTTCCTTAGCGCATTGTCAAGTATACAAAATATAGTCAAACCATCAGACATATCAAGGAATACCCATAACTTATGTCACAAAGCAGAATTAGTTGGCAAACACCTATCTTTTATGTGGATTCCTGGACATAGCAACATAGTAGACAATGAAAAAGCCGATGAGGCCGCTAAACTATCACACAGCTCATCTAATAGCTTAACCATATCCGGTTTTTCTTACACTGATATTAAAAAACATATAAAAAATCACACGTTCAAAATATGGCAACAATATTGGGCAAAACAATCGACTAAACTTAATGAAACCAAACTTTCTATACTGCCATGGCCTCCTCCCTTAAACAACTACAGAAGACAAGAAACCATTCTTAATCGCCTAAGAATAGGTCATACTCTAATCACCCATCAACACTTAATGGCTAAAAAAGAGCCTCCCAAATGTCTCTCTTCTGGTGTTCAAATAACCATCAAGCACATCCTCACAGAATGCCGCATGTTCCAGAGGTATAGAGAAGATATGCTGGGTTCCACAAATCTACATGATATCTTGAGCCCGGAGCCAAAATCAATACAAAATCTTATAACTTTTTAAAAAAAATGTAACTTGTATAATAAAATATAAATTGTTAGCAATAAGATAAAATTATAGATTAAGAAATTTAAATAATATATTATAATGTCAGACCAATGGCCACAGCCGCCGCGGGTCTCAATTAATAAAAAAAAAAAAAAAAAAAACATTGTGACGAGACTGATTCGGTGGGGACATCTGGCGATGTATAATTCAGAGTTTCTTCTCACGGTACCCTGAGTTGTAAATAGTTTTGATGAGTGCGCCAACCACGGCCGCTTTCCGTACTTGCATGTCACATATATATTACTATTGTCATTTTCACGAAAAGTGGCGCGCCTGGTGTCACAGTTCCTGAAAACCAGGGGTTTTTATTATTAACCGCCTAACCGGTAGAGAGTCGGTAGCACTATGAGTCAACAATGGTCGAACAACAGCAGGTGGTCAAATAACTACAACCAAATGTTATACTAACATATGATTTTTTTCCCTTCATTTTGCCACGTTTCATTTGTTTACTGTTTCGACTCCATGTGTGACGTAGTGTATATCGTTTTCGCGCACGTCTCGTTCCTATCGTTAATTTATTATTTTGACTTCGTGTGTGACGTAGAGTACATAGTTTTCACGTACTTTTTATTATTTGAATACCGTTGAAAATTTTGACAATTTGTTATTCTTTTTTTTAAAATTGGCTCAGTCTGATACGCATTCACAATCGAAAAATACTCTTTTCAATGTGTATAAATATTTTAAAAAGTTATCGATGGATGCATCTAATCCGGAGATGCCACATTTTTTAAACAGACACAGGCGAAAACTGCCGAAGCGTGTGGTGTTAGTGAACGAACCGTGAAACGTATTACCGCGGAAGGAAATAAATCGTAGTCTGAATCACAGACTGAATGTTCATCGTTCACTTCTCCAAGAAAGACGTATAAAAGAGCAAAATTAACCAGTGAAGACGACAGTTTTGACGCGAATATTGTAAAAAGAATCGTACACGAGTTTTACGACAAACGTGAGTACCCTACAACATCTAAAATTTTGGCCGAGTATAAAAAAAAGACTAAGTACAATGGTTCTGATACTTCTATGTGGCGTATTTTGAAAAATCTCCACTTCAAGTATAAGAAGTGCAATGATGGACGTCGGTTTTTAATGGAGCGTAATGATATTGTTGCTATGCGTATGAAATTTTTACGTACCATGTTAACCTTCGCAAAAATAATGATACTCTGTCGGTTATCTATCTAGACGAGACGTGGATTAATCAGAACCACACCAAAGGGTACATTTGGCAAAATGAACTTAATTCCGAGGGACTTAAATACCTATAGGAAAAAGAAGTAGGATAATAATATGTCACGCTGGATCTAGTTCATTTGGATTTGTACCTGGATCAAAATTAGTTTTTCGATGTCAATCTGGTACTTCAGTTGATTATCACACCCAAATGAACTAGACCATTTTTAAAGAGTGGTTCATAAAAATGTTACAACAATTAGAAAGACCATCTATTATTGTAATGGATAATGCCCCGTACCATTCCGTTCTAGCATAAAGCTATCCGAAGGCAAATGAAAAAAAGGAAATGTTCAAAAATGGCTTTCTGAAAAGAGGGTCGAATATTCACCACTCGAAACCTTGAGTGAATTACGCGAAAGGGTCAAATTATTGGTACTAAGACAAAAAATTTACGAACTTGATCAAATCGCGTTGGAAAAAGGACATGAAGTCGTGCGTCCTTCCTCCATACCACTGCCAATATAATCCCATCGAATTGATATGGGCACAAGTTAAAAATGAAGTTGCCACAAAAAATGTGTCGTTTAAAATTTCTGACGTGGAAAAACTTGTTAACGAAGCGTTGAATGCCGTGACAAACGATTTCATAAAGGAAGGTTTACGTGACGAAGTTTTAGAACCGATTATAATAACCATTAATCCAGACACAGATTCCGAAAGCGAAGAGGAGAATGATAATATTAGTTTTAAAAAATTGTTATTTGTTCAACGTTATATTATGTATATATTTTTTAATGTAATAATTTGTAATTGTATTTTTTTTTTTTTAGTTTATTTTGCTTTTGTTAGAAAAACATTATAGCAATACAATTATAACAATTTACAATAAAAATTGTATTTTTATTCACAAACAAAAAAGACTTGCTTTTTAACTTAGCAGAATTTTTCATAAATTTTCTTTGTTACTGAATTTAATTATGGTATAAAATTAATTATATAGTATTATAAAACTATAATTTATTTAAATTTGCCGCGCTTTGTTTGACATATGTTTAAGAGGCCCTGAGTCAAAACCTCCACCAGGCTCGCCACTATCGAGTGCCACTTTTCGTGAAAACGACAATAGTAGTTAAGTATGTGTAAAAAATTAGTAATGTAAGTTTTGTATATAACCATTTATTTAATTTATTTTATACATAATTTCACTTTCGTAACACCCATATTAAAATGTAAATATTATAAAAATCATGGCAGTGTAGGACCAATACTGAAATAGCATACAAGGGAAATTAGGCAGAAATACGCCTGTTCCCGTCCATATAAGCAACCAGTTCTTTTTTTTTTTTTATCGTATTTCTTTTATCTTGTAACGAGTAAACGTGCCGACGAGTTTTCCTTAGTTATATTTCGTGTCGTAATCGTGTATCGAGCAGCGAACGCTTATTCGGAAGTGCGATCTGACGTAATCAGAATAGGGGGCCGGGACGCTCAGTAGTGAGCCACAGTAATCTGTGGCGGCGGCATCATTACATGACCGTCTTGGCCACATTCGGTGCTGGTTACGACAGCCGGGAGTTATATTCGCGCTGACCGAGCATAAAACGTGAACGGTATAGGAAAGGTCATTGACTTATATGGTAAGGTCCGCTCACCTTTACTATACGTTGTGCCGTAGTGACGTCCGAATATTCATATAATTTGATATTATACGTCAGAATCCGATCGAGTTACCTCAACGAAATAAACCAGTCGTTCGTTTATCCATCTCGTTTCATATATCAGTCTCCGGTCGATCGAGTTATCTCATCGTTCCCAACAATCCGTATTGTGAGTTAGAGTACTGATAGCTTTATTATAAAAGAATTATATTTCACAAACCATATAACTGGTTCAACGTTTTCATTCCAAAAGTATTGGTACTACACGCAACAAGTAAATAAGCCATTTATATTATCATTAATTGTGTAACTCTGTACAGAGCATAACTCTCAATTATATGTTTGTAAAGTTTACTATATCTTGTTTGTATAATATTAACAAAAACAAATCGAGAACAAATACAGAGTTATTGTATCAGTTGAACTCTTAATATAACCGTAGAAGTTGCGAACCGAAAGGACTAAAAAATCGAGTTCGTTACAACATAGATACTTAAATATATAGGAATTTAATCAAAAATTTTAAATTGCGCATGTTTTAATAATAATAATTTTTTTATTAAATAATATCAAAAAAAAGCCGGACATACTTCGCACGACGGGTGGTATTCTCTTGACGGGCGTATTAAACTTTAAAGAAACGATAAATCATTTCTTCAATAAAACGATTCTGAACGAAGGAAGTTAATAATATAAAAAATAAATGAGATCAAAAAAAGTTAGAAAAACGTCCAAAATTTTTTTTTCACATTTTCAAAATTTTCTTGTGCCAAAATCTTTCTTATGTTATTTTCTATGTATGTTTAAATTTTCATATAGTTCGGATCAAAAAATGATGGTTTCAAAGTCGTTTTTGTTAAATTTTTGGGTAGTTTTTTCCGAAAAAAAAAATTGAAGAATTGAGAAATTCAAAAAATGACCTCTTTAAAGTACCAGGACTTGGACACTGAAATATTATCAATAATAATTGGCGGCCATTTTGTTGGAGGAAATATTATCATTTATTATATTGTGATAATATTGTGTGATATTTACCAAGACTAAATAATATTTACGGTGTGGGCATAGACATAATAACACAGAATAGTGACATAGTAACATTTTACAAGAGTTTAATAGAAAAAAAATTGGGTAAATCACCTATTTTATTACATATTTTTTAACACACAAAAGATTGAAAGCTTGATTTTTTGATGCTGAATACGACTCTGTGAATTAAAATCCACGTGCAACAATAGTTTTCTAACTATTTTATTCTATTTTGAAAATTCAATATTTTCGGTTATTATACTGAATACCTACTACTTCACCTATAAGATCAAGTAAGGTAGCGTGGCATAGTCGTGGCAGAACCGGCCCATCACGTGACAATACTGGGGTTCGATTCTAGCCCGGCACCCCGAATTTTTTGAATTTTAGATTAATACTAAATTAAATATATTAAAAAAAAAACACAAAATTAAATGAACAATTCAGACTTTTCTCGTCATAAAATAATGTTACGTATCACATAAATTAGTTTTTTTTCCTTGAACTTAATACTAAGATAGAAATATTAAATAAAAACAAAATAAAAATTAACAATTCAGACTTTTCTTGTCATAAAACACTATTATGTATAACATCAATTAGTTTTTTTTTTTACTTAATATACGAAAGAAATAATTAAAAAAATCTAAATTAAAATTAACAATTGGTTAATAGAGAAAATAAAAAACTTTTATAGCAATTTTTTTTTTCGCATTATCTTACAATAAAATGATGTACAAATTAAAAAAAATATTAACAGATACTATTCAGTCTCATTTTTAGAAATTTTATTTTTTGGAGTGAAAATCATTGAAACAGTCCCTTTTTGTTAGTGTACATAGACGTGTATCACACTTCATACATACTATGTAGACTGTCCGTCCTTTTTTACAATGACGACATCGACCTTTTGATGTACGCGTTGGAAAATGATCAAATCTATCAAATTTTATATTGTTATAGGCCTAGGAATCACATTTCTTTTTATTTATAGTATATTTTCTATACAATTATTTTTTTTAGATTTTCTACCCACTTTAGGTTTTTCTCTTCCAGATAGTGCTATAGCCACATGTATACGAAATTCTTTTAAACGCATAATTTGTTTTTCTTTTAACTGGTAACAATCCCTTCGATATGTTAACCAAGCATTATTAACACATATGTCAAGTAGATGGGAAAATACAGCCATATACCACTTATGTGTTTTTAATCCAGTCCTATATAATGCTACCAACATGTCTGACAAGTCAACACCACCCATATGGGTGTTATATTCCTCAACAATTTTCGGCATTGGTACATCAACTTGATTTTTTTTTCTTTAGAATATCTTTTTATGGTATTTATAGGATCGGCAGATATATATGAGCTCACTAAACATACTGGTTTGTTATCTAACCATTTTAGTACTAAAACTTTTTTTTTCTATCACACATGCAGCTAAAACTGTCTCTTTCCTTTTTTTTTAGTTGTTTCTCATCTTGAAATGGACATTGACGAAGTCGATTTTGTTGTATAGTTCCTAGACTCAAAGTTCCATATTTATCTCTCAAATAATAAATTAATTCAGTAGTGCTAAAAAAGTTGTCAAAAAATACAACACTTAATATTTTGTCTGGTATAGTTGAAACCAGTGCAAGAATTTTGGTCCAAGTCCAAAAAACTTATTTTCATATCCACTAAAATGGAAATTATCAAATGTGCTTTCTCCGCAATAAGGAAAAAAATCGTAAATGAGCCCATTGATACCAGAACAAAACAACAAAAAATTTAAAACCCCATTTTTTGGGTTTTGATTTAATAAATTGCCGTCGAGATCCAGCTTTTTTTCCTTTACAAGGAATCATCATTTCATCAATTGAGAAACGCTTGCCTTGTTCTTGATTTAAACAATTTCTACGAATAATGTTGATGACAGGATGCACTTTATAAAATCTATCACTTTCATCATCATCATCATCATCATCATATACAGCTTAAGGGACCATTGAGGTCCAACGCTGCCATCAAAAACTTATTCCATTCTTCTCTATTGTACGCTACATCTAGCTGAGCCCTTTCTTGAAGTAATCTTAGATCCTTCATGACCAGAATGGAAGCATCTTGTTCTGGGTCTGCCCAGAGGTCTTTTACCTGTCATTCCGGCCATCAGAGCTTGTTTAATAATTCGGCCCTCCGCCCTCCATACATGTCCTAACCATTCGAGCCTTTTGCTCCTTGTATATGATAGAATATTTGGTCTTCCGTATAGCTCCCGTAATTCATAATTATGTCTTCTTTCAAATTGTTCTGTTTCTCTGTTATATTGAGAGCCATAAATTTTCCTTAATATTTTTCTTTCAAAGGTAATTAGGCTCTGGTGGTTTCCCTTGGTGGTTGACCATGTCTCACATCCATATGTTAGGATCAGTCTAATGTAACTGGTGTATAGGATTTTCTTTGATTCATAAGATAGATGTTTTGATTTAAGTAGTTTTAATAAACTAAAATAACACTTGTTAGCACTTGTTAATCTATTTTTAATTTCATCTTGCATAATATTTGTACAGTTCATGTTTACCCCGAGGTATGTGAATTGATTAACTTTTTCGAAGGTAAGATTATCTACCTCTAGTGATGAGTTATCTGTGTCTGTTCGTGACATACACATATATTTGGTTTTCTGTTGGTTCACCTCTAATCCCATCCTCTTGCTCGTCTTCAGAAGTTTTTGAGTGGTTTGTATAACATCATCTCTTGAGTTTCCCATTATGACTATGTCATCAGCATATGCCAATAGAACATTCAGGTCGCCGAGGTTCATTCTTCGATCTTCTGAAATATCCCTTACCATTTTCTCCAAGGCTATGTTGAATAGCATTGGAGATAATGCATCGCCCTGGCGGAGGCCAGTCTGTACTTTAAATTGCGTTGACGTTTCTTGCCGGAATCGTACTTTAAGATTGGTGTTAATATTGCACATTTTGACTAGGGTTATGTATTTTTGGGGTATTCCAAAGTTTTCCATTGTTTTCCATAGTTTATTCCTCCTTATTGAATCGTACGCTTGTTTAAAATCTACAAATACTAAATGCAGATCTTTATTATACTCATAATGTTTTTCTGCTATTTGTCGAATTGTGTGTATATGGTCTATGGTCGATTTACCCTTACTGAATCCGCATTGGTAATCTCCTATTATATCTGTTACATAAGGGTTTAGTCGTTCCATTATGAGCGTAGTTTGTATTTTGTAGCCTGTGTGTAGTAGAGATATCCCTCTGTAGTTCTCAGGTAACATTGGGTCTCCTTTTTTATATATTGGGCAAAGGATTGCTGTGTTCCATTCCTCTGGCATGGTTTCTGTTTTCCAGATTTCTATAATTACCTTATGCACATCATCCACCATATGTTTTCCTCCATGTTTCAATAACTCTGCTGTTATCTGGTCTTCTCCCGGTGATTTGTTGTTTTTAAGTGAGTTATTATCTTTGCTATTTCTTCTCTAGTGGGTTCTACTATATTAGGTTCTACAGTAATCATAATGT
This sequence comes from Stegophylla sp. TES_Ste_2020, assembly GCA_025469315.1. NCBI lineage: Eukaryota > Metazoa > Arthropoda > Insecta > Hemiptera > Aphididae > Stegophylla > Stegophylla sp. TES_Ste_2020. The sequence goes on from JAIPRM010015244.1 coordinate 8,232, forward strand.
CTTCTCTCTCATCTGATATACTTTCGGGTCTATTCAGGTGGTTCTCAAAATGGGTTTTAAACAACTCTGCTATTTCTTTTTTGTCAGTTACTAGTTCTTTGTTATCATTTATCATCATATTTGTCTGTGGTTTAAATCCTTGTTTAACCCTTCCACTTCTTTCAAAGAACTGTTTTGGAATTTTTCTATTCTCTTCTACAGTTGTAATTAGCTCTTTCATATATAGTCTTTTTTTTCTTCTAAGGATTGCATGAGTTTCTTTTCTTCCCTGTTCATATTCTTTCCTATTTTCCTCTGAATTATTTTGTATCATTTTGTATCTTAGGTTAGTTTTTTTCGCTATTGATTCTTGGCATTTGTCATTAAACCAGTCCTTTCTCTTTGTTTTCTCTGTCCATCCGACCACCTCTGTGGCGCTTTCTTTTATTGCTTGTGTTACTCTAGTCCATTGGGTTTCAACCTAATTTTCCCCAAGTATGCCTGTGTTTTGTGCTAATTTGTTCTGAATTAAATGTTTTTATTTTTTGGCTACTTCTTTGTTTTTGAGTTTTCCTACATCGAATCGTTTAGTTTCCGTGTTTTTCCTCCTCCATTTACATGATAGTTTTAGCTTGAACTGTGTTATTAATAGATAATGGTCAGAGTCGGCATCCGCGCCTCTATAGCTTCTTACGTTATTAATGTATCCTTTGTGTTTTTTATCTATTAATACATGGTCTATTTCAGCGGCTCCCAACCTGTGCACCGCGGTGCCCAAAAGGCACCGCGAGCTTATTTCAGGGGCACTGCGGCTCGAGAGTGAAAAAAAATATTTACAATTTATTGTAGTTAAAAAAAATTGTTTTACGTATGAAATTACTTAGTACACTCGATATATTTAATACAGTGTTTCTAATTGGTATCGATTAAAATAAATGGCATAGGCCCTTAATAAATATCAGATAAATCACATAAATCAATCAAATAAATTCAGATAACATTATACACGCACGCGGCTTCTTCGAATTTCCTATCATTAAATTTAATTGTATCACTCGTATATTTTCGGAATTATTATTATACCAAACCAGATGAGCATTTACTTTCAGTCTGTGATCGACATTTTACTCGTTAACACACGTATTTTCGTAAACTATTTTTTCTGTACATACGTTTGTTTTTGTTTTAAACATGGACCGTTGGTTGAAAAGTGGGTCTATTAATAAGACGCCTGCTACGGAGTCATCTTGTTCTAATATAGAAGAAAGCATAACCAACGAAGACGGAGTTAATGATAATAGTCCTACTTCTCAAGGTATGAGTAGTACACTACCGCCAAATACTGGTGACTCTGTCCCAAGAACGTCCAAAAACGTAAATACGATGAAAGTTATTTGGAGATGGGGTTCATAGAAACAAACGATGGCCAGCCACAGTGCGTAATTTGTTCAAAAGTTTTTCCTAACAGTTCTATGTATCCCGGAAAATTACGTCGTCATTATGAAAAGGTCCACACAGATCATAATGGGAAACCACTCGATTTTTTCAAACGAAAGCGCTCTGAACTATTGGTTGTTAAAAAAAAAATAAAAAAGCACGTTCTAGAAGATAATGAAAATGCATTGAAAGCTTCCTACATGGTGAGTTACCGTATAGCTCAAAAAGGCGGAGCTCATACCATTGCGGAGACCCTCATAAAACCATGTGTTATTGATATAGTAACTTGTATGCTTGATGACAAATCTGCCAAACATTTATCCATAATTCCTTTGTCAAATAATACTGTTGCACGGTGAATTGAAGATTTGGCTAGTCTCTCGTATTAAATACACAAAATTCGCACTACAAATGGACGAATCAACCGAAATTGCTGGTCTTGCTGTGCTATTGGTGTTCGTTCGTTACGTAAACATGAACTCTTTTGAGGAAGATCTTTTATTTTGTAAACCACTTCTATCTAATACGACAGGGGTTCAAATTTTCGGTTTATTGGATGATTTTTTAACAGAAAATCAGATTCCATGGACAAACTGTATCGATGTATGTACTGATGGTGCTA
>JAIPRM010015246.1:0-10267 GCA_025469315.1 Stegophylla sp. TES_Ste_2020
ATAGAAATACTTGTTCAAAAGTGTCGATCAGTATCTCTATAAAACCGGAATCATACCTATATGGTACTTTAGAGAGGTCATTTTTCCATTTTCTCTATACTTTTTTTAAAAACACGAAAAAACTGAAAAAAAAATTTACAAAAAACGGCAAAATACGCAATTACCGAAATTTCCGTAAAATTGAAAATTACTTTTTGACATAACTTCTAAAATAATGCAGCAAAGGACTTGAAATTTTCACCAATCACTAAAAATAGTAACGAGAAAATTTCATAAAAATTTCAAAAAGATTTGATCAATTTTGAGTTAAGTACGGCATTTTGAAAATTTTGGAAATATCTCATTTTTTGTTAGTTTTTATGAAATACAATTTTTGATTTTTGATATTTAAACTTGAAAATTTAATATGATCTCACTGACATGTATTTCTACTTGATCTGAAAAAATCTCAAAAATCGTTAGTCAACTTTTTTTTTTATAACCATTTGAAGTTAGAATTTCGACTGAATTAAATATAAATATATTAATATATTAACATATAAGAAAATTGGTTCGACCGATTGTTTTGAAATTTGGTGTGTAGATACAGAATTTCATTGCGAATATTTTGGTGCAATAAAATTTCTTACGGACAAAGAATTAAACATTTTACAAGGGTAAGACTGAAAAAAACTCGAAGAAAGTACGGACACTATTTGTTATTCGCTTATCTTATCCTACGTATTTTTTGACGCTAAATTTAATACGATACAAGTCGGTAATAATTACGGTGTGGCCTCTAGACTGCCGCCCAAATACATTTCTCAATGTTACAAAGCCTTATCTGTTGTCTCATATTACACGGACTGCCATGTATATGTATACACTATTATATGCATGTGTATACATGTATATGTATATGTATAACATATTAAATAACAGTATTTTTTTCCTTTTGTAATCATTCCAAGAAGGTTGATGTTTTCCTTATTGCCATCATGTGTATTTTTCGATGATGAATATGATGATGGTGTAAATTAATATCCACGTGCAACAATAGTTTTCTAAGTATTTTATTCTATTTTGTAAATTCAATATTTTCGGTTATTATACTACACACCTACTAATTCACCTACATTGTCAAGTATGTGTAGCGGCCTAGTGGTAATGGAACCGGCCTAGCACGCGACAGCACTTGGTTCGTTTCTAGCCTGATACTCCAAATTTTTGCATTTTTTTTTTCTTATATTATAAACTTCCTTCGTTCAGAATCGTTTTACTGAAGAAATGATTTATCGTTTCTTTAATATTCAATACACCCGTCAAGAGAATCCCACCCGTCGTGCGAAGAACACTCATCGTGCGAAGTATGTCTGGCTTTTATATTCTTGAAGCTTCATTTTTTTTTCCACCATTAACAGAAAACTTTTTATAACCGCAAAATAAATGGTCCTAAGCGATTCCATTATAGATATAAATAGGTTTAACTGTACTTCACATCGTCGAATTTAAATATTTTCTAGAAATAGAAAGCTTATTAAGTTTACAATAACTTTTTATTAATGGTTCTCTAAACAGTTTAAAGTATATAGCTGTTCGTAGTAGTGTCGTCTTAAAAAATTATTTTGTATAAGAGTGCTCGGATTTAGAAGCAATACCTACACATAAAGTTAAAAACTATAGAAAAATTTTGAACCGTTTCAGAACGACAAACATGAATTTCCTGCCCCTATATGAGCTTGCGCCCAAACCAGGTATTTCCACAGGACACTTGAGTTTAACATTTTTATCTTTCGCTTTTCGCGATAAACATCTGTAGAATAATATTTGTACTTATCAATTCTTTCGATTTTGAATAGACGTCCTACGGTCGGTATTGTTTGACCTACTAAACGAATGTCAAATTACGCGCCCATTTTCTCAAAATATAATTCACAAGTTTTCTCATGCGTGGTCATTGCATCGTGTTATATCAACGGATCCATTACTCGTAGCGAGACGATTTCCACCCGAAGAATAATTTCGGCAAACAAAAATAGCCGCAAAACTATGGACGGGCGTCCGTCTTCGACCCCGTACATCCCGGTAGTGACAAATTTAATGTCGGTAATATTTTTGGGTTGAATGTCGCGTTGAATACGTTAACGTCCGACCGGGCCTCCACCACCGGAAAGCCGGACAACAATTTCTTCATGTTTTCCATCAACTCTTTGCACGGACAATGGCACGATATCTCATTTCTCATTTCACTCGTGTCACAGGTTAAAGACTCTCGGAAACTGGTGAAAAACAAATGTACCATGAAAATTGATATTTCATAAATTCCCCTACACCTATATAGTACATCCTATAAATTTCAAATTACAGTAAAATATAAACGTCGTAATAAAATAAATTAAAGCGGCTGTAATAATCTAAATCAATATTAATTTATTAATTACTACCTATAATATAATCAGTTCCAGTTCCGGATCTAGGACATTTGACACCCGGGGCAAGTAAAAATGCAGCACTCTTAACTGTGCACTCCATATGTGGACCTGGAGGGCCCGTCCTTGGGGAAAAGAAGGGGTATTTTAACACAAAATTTTTTTTCTATAATATTTATAATTTTTATAAACTTTTAATGAACTTTAAGATATTATCTACGTCAAACAAAAATAGTAAGGTATACAAATTCCTAAATAATATATAATATTACATTAATTTTCAAGTTTAAACATTTTAAATGAAAAAAAAATGAAATATTTGTACATTTTTAATATACCCAAACTAAGCTTTTTTGATTTTTCATAAATTTAATAATTTTAAAAAATAAATTTAAACCGGGACAATGATATCCACTTGCCCCCCCCCCCATAGATCCGGCATTGAATATAATAATTTGTATTAATGTTTATCGTGTCGCCTCTGGTCATTCACGTTGAAAAAAATGCAAAAATTTTTTTTTTTTACCGGGTAAGGTTTGAACTCGGTACCGCCGTATCCTAAGAATAAAGGCTTATCCACTTAACTACAAATATAGTGATGAAATCTGTTGAAATAGTGGGTATTTAATATAATAACCGAAAATATTGAATATTCAAAATCAAATAATTAGATAACTATCTATCTAGATATGATCTGTGCGGATTTAGGTTTACACCATCGTCCTCAGCGTCAAAAAGTATATAAGATGGCGATAAAACTTATCAACTTTCTTGAGTGTCGGTAAATTCTCCTATTTTTTTTTCAATCAAACCCTTGTAAAATGTTTAATTATTCGTTTGTAAAAAAAATGTATCGCACAAAAATATTCGCAATAAAATTATCCATCTATTTTCCAAGTTTCAAAAAGATTGGTAGAACAAATTTTGTTTTATGTACATTAAAATGCGTAATTTTAGATAAAACTAACGAATTTCGTCAAATTTCTAACTTCAAACGGTTATAGAGAAAAAAGTTGACTTACGATTTTCGAGATTTTTTTTCGGGTCGATTAGATCTATATGTGAGTGAGATAATATTAAATTTTTAAATCTTAATAATAAGAATTAAAAATTTTATTTCATAAAAACTGACAAATTATTATGTTATTCTTAACTCAAAATTGATCAAATATTTTTGAAAATTTTATGAGGTATTTTCATGATCATTTTTAGTAGTTGGTGAAAGTTTCAAGTTTTTAACTACATTATTTTTAAAGTTATGAAAAAAAACAATTTTCAATTTTGTAACTATTCCGGTAATAGCATATTTTGCTGTTTTTTGTCAATTTTCCACAGATTTTCTTCGTTTTTAATAAAAATTATTGAAATAATTAAAAATTGAGAAATTTGAAAAATACCCTTTCGAAATATTATCTTGGTGTGATTTTGGATCTATAGAGTCATTACAGTGGCGAATTTGAGGGAAGGCTGATGAATGGATCGCCCTCTCCTTGGGGTTTTTCTCATCGAGATGTAATATTATGCATTTATAATTATAAACGTTCATCTACCGAAGGCCATTTTTAAAAGAAGAAAAAGGCGACTTTGCTGTAACTATACTTTGATAATTTGTAACTTATACGAGTGAATAATAATACTTAATTTGAAATTTTATTTTGAGTAAAATTATGAAACACTCGTTAAAATTTATTCAATTTGTCATTGACAACAATGATTTTTTTTTTAGTAACAAAATTTAAACGAATTATGATACATTATTTTTTATGAAATACCTGTTTCATTAATAAATTTATAATAATAGATATGTACTATCAAATTCTTTTACTTTTGTCATAATTAAGAATTTTTACACAAAAACAAGTTATACCTATATTATCAATTTTATGAATATAACATGGTTCTATGGTTTATTTAACAAGCTTGGGGAGACTGAAAGTAAGAAAACACGATTATTGTCAAAAATTTGGACGGCAAAGAAAACAAGCGTTCCATTATAAGAATGATGAAAAAATATTTTAGGCTAAAAATAATTTACAAATCACCCCTTTCTTGGTGGAGCTTCAGCTACGCTATTAAGTCATTGATCGAAACTTTTGGACAAACAATTTCTATACGAAAATGTGTTCATAGAAAGAGAAAAAAAGTGATAAATATACATTGTTGTAAAAAATCATAAGCTTCTTCGCTCCGCTGATAATCCAAAAATATCATTTAAGTACAATATACAGAACAATATTGTACAATACTAATCTCGAATACTGACGTACTTTTGACAACGCAGCAGCTCTCCGACGTCCGGGTCTCTCATTCGGTTTGTCCGTCCGCCACCCTCGTGGCCGAGGTACATCATTTTCGGAGGACATCGCACGGCGATCAGTTTGTCCAGATGAAATTCGTGCGCGTTATCGTCCATGATTATTGGCCGCATTGGCGGTCGGTCCAGTCGCGGCAAAATTTGATTGACCGCGTTCGCCTGGGGCCCGCGACACGTCAGCTTCAGACGGAGCGAAATTTCCCCGACAGATCCGACGCCGTCTACGTGTTTCACTCGGTACGTGCTCTCCGTGCGGTGTGTGTACTGGTGGTATCCTTTTTCGTAGAAGTGATACGCTATTGCATCGGTGAACCCCGTCGCTCCGCTCAACATGACGGATAGCGTACCGAGTTCCACCTGATCGTCCGTCTTGTCTTCGTACCATCTCAATTCCAACGGATTCCTGCAGGTATGTCACGCGTTTTGTACAATAAAATTTGCAATATTATTGAATACAATATTATTTTAGAAGTCAGAGATGGCGAAAAAATGGGTAGGTACTGATTTTAATGGGTTGTAAATTTTATTAAAAACTCGAGTGTTCAATAATGTTGTAAATTCAAATAAACAATAGGTAATACGTGTAATAACAGTGTATTACCCGCATGAACTCAAAAATAAATGTTTGAGGAATTATCTGTTGGGAGATTTCATTTGGGTGCAAAAATAATAACAAAAGTAGATAGATTTATCACAATAACTTAATAATATTGAAATAATATACAATTAGAACATAAGGAATCGATTCTAACGAAAATTTATCGAACGAGTTGGTAAGTTATTTTTTAGAAAACTTGATAAAATAATTTTTTTTCTCAAATAACAACAAAATAATATTGTCTCCGATAATAAATATGGATTATACAGAGCCCCTACTATACCTTGAAATCACACTCAAATAACTCGATCACATGCAAGCCCGTATTTACAAAAATTGCCACCAGGGGCAATATTATACTTGCCCTCTCCCAAAACAAAAAAAGAGAAAAGATTTAAATTAATAAGTACATAAACGTTATTTATTTCATTTTCATTTCTTCGCACTAGACTGAAATTAGTAGTATACTCAAATTACAAGTCATCGAAGTATACAAACTACACACTATTTAGGTTACTTTTTTCTGAAATTTCGGCCCATACAGGAAAACTAAGTTGTAACGAGTAAAATTAACAAAACACTGAAATTTCTCTCTTCTTATTAACTCTCAATGTATTATAAATTTAATTTTAAATTTGAGTGATAAAAATAATATTTCTTAGTTATTTTAAAAATTAGGACAGTAGTCTAAGTGGTTAATTTTAGTTAGAAACATAATTTTAATATTCATAAGTACAATAAACCCGGCTGATAGGTATACACTATACAGTACTTGATGAAATTCAAATCGATCTTAAAAAATAATGGTTATAAGAAATGAAAAAATATTCAACCCATAAAACCACTCCAATTACATAGTAAATAAATAATATAAATTATATTATATAATATAAATTGCATTAGTAAGTATGGTAAATAGTTAGCCATACATCTATAACGTTTTGATAATATTTATTGGATTTATAAATTATATTACAAAATCAATATGCTTCAATTAATCAATAATAGACAATTGACTTGGTAACGAATAAAAACTTTTATACTATTCATATTCAATCTCACAGATTCTTTGTGGTTGCAGAAAATACGCCCATGGAATACGAGTCAATGTCTGCCTGGCTATCTGCGAAATTGTTATTTCAATAAATATGCGTACATTTGACGATAACTTATTATAAACTTCTCCTAATATTTTTCAAAATTATTGTTATTTGATACGCAATCTAACTAACTAAAACTAACATATTTTATGTTTGTGTTATTATTATTTATTACTCATGATAAAATAAACTATTAATACATTTTTACTATTTCAATATTTTCCCACCCCCTCGAATAATGTCATCGGAGGCCATTTCCCCTCTAAGCCCTCCTTTAAATACAGGCCTGATCACATGATATTACCAATGACCATAAACTGAAATTCAATTATTCGATAACAGTTAACGTCTACTACCTATAACATAAAATAGTAGAATACATGTTTTAAGAAAATTTTATATATTATTTGCTCTTTAATAGTGAACTTCTCAATACATATTTCAATTTTAATTTTTAAAAAAAAAATTTTATTTTTCAATATTGAAACACATTATTTAAGGCTATTTAAAATTTGAAAAACTGGTACCAAAATAGTTGTTTCTCTATCTATTTCATTCTTAAAACTATAATTTATACGTAAAAATTATTTAAAAATAGGGTCAATCCTAAACTTAACTAAGTTATACAGAATAATTTGATCAGAGCTAATTTTAAATCATTTTGACGAAACTATCGAGTTTTTAATGTTCCTAGTTATCACAGGCACTCTTCATATCATTTATTATTCATTATTCAAAACACGAATATTTTTAAAACAAGAATTTTATTCCATCTAGTCTTGGTACACGCGCATTGCACTAATAAGTTTATTTTAAATCAGTAGTTCCCAACATCTACTATTCTACGTCCCCCTTAGATTTTCAAAAATCTCACGTGCCCCCTCCTATAAATTAAAAAAATGTATCACTTTTTTATGTGCACTTTACTAATGAACAATACAGTATACAGATTAACTACTTTTAGATTCTAAGTGGAGTATAGAAACTAGTGATTTTTACAATGATGTGTTAATTTTATGTAACAACACTTTTTTATAGAAATACTTGTCCAAAAAATTTGGCAAGCAAATCTTTGAATCAGAATTAGCCTCTAAATAATAGTACATATTAACATATTCATATGTATTACCATCAACAGTACTAAAAAATCTCAAAATTCGTATGTCTAGTTTTTCTCTTATAACTGTTTCAAATTAGTGTTTTGACAGAATTCATTAGTTTTATTTAAAATTACACGCTTCAACGCATATAAAAAGTAATTGACTTAACTGATCTTTACGAAAATTGGCACATAATTAGAGAATAACATTGTGAATTTTGTTGAAAGAAAATTTTTTACGCAGGAATAATTAAAAAATTTACGAGGTTTTGATAGAAAAAAATCGGAATAAGTATAAATTTACTGGAAATACAGAAATAAATATTATCATGAGATCCATTTTAGTTATTATAACTTCCAAAATTATTAAAAATAGCAATTTGAAACTTTCACAAACTACTAAAAGTAGCCACGCGCATACCTCATAGAATTTTCAAAAACATTTAACCAATTTAAAGATAAGAATAGAACTTAAAAAAAATTGGAAATTTCCCTTTTTTTGTAAGTTTTTATTTCATAAAATTTTAATGTCTGGATATTAAGACCTGAAAATTTAATACAAACATATTCATACGAGTATGTATAACCAACGGTATCGAAAAAATCGTAAGTAAAGTTTTTTTAACTGTTTAAAATTAGTATTTTCACAGAATTAGTTTAACATAAAATTACACTCTTCAACGCACATAACAAATAATTGATTCGGCCCTTCTTTATCAAACTTGGTATATCAATCAAGAATTACATTGCAAAAATGTTGCAATTTACATACACACACACACACACACACACACACACACATAACCTAATCGACAGTTATTATTATTATATATTAATTGCAGCTCCAAAGAATTGTTTTATTAAAGAAATGATGTATCTTTTACTTTAAAATGCAATACACCACCAAGAGTACCTACCCAAGGACTGAAAAACACCTCAAGGTGCGAAGTACATCGTTTTTTTTCTTTCATAAAAATTATTTACTACTCGTAAATAAAAATTTTACTTCGTGGTAAAAACTTGCACTTCCCCAGCAATGTACCCCTCTCCTTCAAGTTTGGAAACATTGTTTTAAGTGATAGCGATAAAATAGGTACAAAAAACAAAAAACAACGAATAATAATAAAAACAAATAAAAAATTAGCAACATTGAATAAAGCTTGATTGTCGAAAATTTTAAAAAACATCACGTGCTGATTACAAATTTTACAATATTATAATATGATTATATTTTTTAATAATTTTAATACTTAATAAAATATTCTCATATAATATTATGATAGGTAGGTATACAATAATCCTCTGTAGTTATAGAAATTTTAGCAATAATCAGTGCTCGAATAGAAACAAAAATTGAGGACAGTTCATTAGCGCAATTAGGACAAAATATTTAGGGAGTGGAGCTAAAATGTTTATTTATTGATTTAGTACTTGCACAGTACATTAACCTTAAGCAATTTTCGAAAAATCTAGGAGTTATGAGTGGTTTTAAGGGGGCTTAGCCCTCCTAAGCCCCACCTAGTTGCGCCTATGGGACGGTCGCTGGGTTTGTTTTAGAAAACACTGTTCCATAGCAGATAAATATTACAGTAACCCACGGGGACTTCGTCTTCCATACGGACCATTCACATACACTAAATTTTATTAAAGAATTAACGCAACACCCGCATTATAATAGTTAGATACTTATTTTATTATTTATAAATAGTACTTACTATGGAGATATAAAAGTAATTTATAAATAAATTAATGATAATTGCAGAAATACATTTTATTCTTTAATTAAATTCAACAAAGATTTGTATGCATTTTAGTAGGGGTAGGAGTATGAAATTAATCTGTAATCTTTCGTTATCTCAATTTTGACTCCATTAACCTTAAAATGTAATGTATAATGTTTGAAACAACTCGAAATGTGACATCACTGTTGTTCTCATCAGTTATTATGCTCCAAAATTGATAATGTAAGTTAGATACAAACGTAGCCATAATAATATTGATTGATACCGTCTCGATAGTCGTGGACGATAAACGTTTATGTGAAAATTTAACCATTACTTTGCTGGATATAAACGAAATTAAAATCCAAATACACTCTAGAGAAATGCGTTTCTAGCGTTCTTCGCTAATTCAAATGAAGGGGAACACTAAAATCTATGAAAAAATGAAAGCATACTCCATCCACCTGTGATCTCCCCAATTCGAGCTCTTAATAATACATATTAAGCAATAAAGATAATTGCATTTATTAGACAAACTTATCACGATCATTTATACACAGGGAATTCAAACGAAATGATATTACCGTATTACAGAAAACATGTGCGCAATTAGCAAGACATCACTTATTATCACTCTCTTATTTTAGATTCTGAATGAAGTGAAGAAACTAGTGTTTTTACAATGATGTTTATTTATTTTTTTTTTTTCTGTGTACAACTTTTTGTATAGAAATACTTGTTCAAAAGTTTCGATCAATAACTTTTTGAAACCGGATTTACCTCTAGATTGTACTTTAAAGAGGGCATTTTTTGAATTTCTCAATTCTTCAATTTTTTTTTTTTGGAAAAAACTACCCAAAATTTAACAAAAACGACTCAGAAACGATGATTTTTTGATCCGAATTTTATGAAAATTTAAATATAGATAGAAAATCCTATAAAAAAGATTTTGGAGCAAGAAAATTTTGAAAATGTGAAAAAAAATTTTGGACATTTTTCGAACATTTTTTTTTTTTTCTAATATTAT